>CAJUYI010000389.1:39145-79468 GCA_910591695.1 Galerucella pusilla
GTGTTCATTCGCTTTGGCCTTGTTGCCACATGAGAGGGTATTGAACACTTTGTTTACAACCAACATCTAAATCGACTCTCATTGTTATTATACTTTATTTTTTGCACAGTACACAACGATTCATCTTGTGAATATTATTTAACCAATAAAAAAAGTATCCTTAATGCAGCATCCATAACAAATTTGGTAGAAATCGAAACAAACAGCTGTCAAAAAATGTGCATATTCAATATAAGCGGTTTTTCATCTTCACCGAAAAATGCAGAATTACAGAATCTTCCAAATTGACATCATGTGTATAAACATTCATTCATGTATTGAAGAAATTTTCTATATTATTATTGTTAAAGATTTTCCCAATTTTATGGTAAAGACATGATAAATGACCTCATTCTGTATTTTTTAACACATCAACGTCACTTTGACATTCAGAGCTGTCATTGATCTGTTAAAAAATGCAGAATGGGGTTATAAAGCATCGTTGCAAATATCATCACTATATACCCAACGGTTAAAAAGTAACAGGGGGGACTTGAGGTCCTCACTGTATAATAATTATTGATGGATACCACAAAAAAATTCAAGTCTAATTGTTACATTACAATAATACGATATGGCAACATCTGTGGAATCGAAAAAAAAACTTCATGTTGGCATAGGATAATACTTCCACTCTTCCAGCTAGTCTATTCATTGTTCGGAGATTTAACGCCAAACAATTTTTAAATATATAATTTCTTCATTTAACTTTTTCTGTGCAATCTAATATGTCTAAAAAACGATCATTACCTTGTCTCATTATTTTTTCATCTTTAATTATGGAAATATTCCATAAGAGTTGGAACTATTAATAGGTTTTCACTTTACAATTTTGTACAATTGTTGACAAAGTGTACGGAAAATTAACAATAACAACGAGATATTTACCCAAGTAATAAATAATGTAGTGTAAAAACTTCGAAGAAAAATATTCTACCCAACTTTTTTATTTATAAAGAATGTGATACGACAGTGATAGATTGAGAAAACGAGAGGTATAGGAAAACTCCGAAATTAATGGAAACTTCCTGGACACTTTCAAAGAAAAGTTGCTTCGACCGTAAACAAAGTGGAAAACTAGCGTCTGCTTATAATAGTGAATACAAGGCTGGGACGATACGTTGGATGAACTTCATTTAATATTTTGAATAAAATTATATAAAAGACGATGATTTGGTATTAAGAATCAATAAATATGCTTTGTGAAAGTAACGGTAACAATAATAAAATTGTATCCGAAATCATGCCGGCAGTTTCTACTATGACTGGAGTCTCTGAACGAACCATATACCGACTTAGAGAAGGAGGTAGCAATGGGAAGCTAACATTTTATAATTCTAGAAAACTAAACATACCGAAACAATAGGTTTGTTCCAGCCACCAGTAATTTACAGTAATATTACTAATACTGAAATTACTGGTTCAGAACTCTCGATTACTATCAGTTCTCTGTTCCATCCCGTTTGTGGACCAGTAAAATTACCCTTCAAACGATTCTTGCTTGATAGCGAGTATCGACAGTTCTGAAATCAAGAAACATGCGCATTGGCAACGTTTTCATCTTAAACTGTCAAATTTGTCTTTCATGGAAAGTGAAAATAGGATATGGAAGGGAGATTTCAGTTTTTGAACTGTTTTGAAAATAGTGTGCACCGTTTCTTACTGACTGTTTCTTTGTGTAGTTGTTGATAAAATAAAAAAGGGAAGAATGGAGTCCGAAACTACTGCTAAATTGCTTCTACTTATAATATAATTGAAAAATGGTCGAAATAGAACATACATATAATTTTGCCATTTACCTACATAATTATTATCAAGCACCTATATTAAAATATCACAATAATAGGAGTATTTGTAACCTTATGATATTATTGGTATTAAGTTTTACTAATTTGATATTTTCAGGTCGGAAGTGTTTATTTTGGTTTTTATAAGTTCGTTGTATTTATTTTTATGTATTTTCAAGCCTGAAGGCTTTATAATTACAAATAAAATGTCTTGTTTTTATACTTTCATTTTCTGATTAATGTCAATACAATAAAATATTTTTCCAATGATATTAAAATTAATTGTTCATGCAAAGTATTTACATATCCACAATTCTTCGTGCATTTTTGGTTATATTATACATATTATTTCCGTGCAAGGTCTACAATCGATGTGTACAATCGGTGCAACTACTAAACTGGTTCAAAATACGTTCCAACCGTTTGGTAAAAGATTACCAGTAAATTTACTAATTTCTCTCACGCATGCGCATCAAATAGTTCAATTACTGGTTACGTACGATAACAGAATCGCTGGTTGGAACGAACCTAATATTAGGTGACACGTCAAATTCAGGAGTGGTTGTTGGAGACATTTTTTTTTTGACGGGAGATAAATTGGAGAATTCTGAAAACTGTTGATGAGTTTGAATGAATGCATGATAAATACAAAATTATTTGCATTGATGAAAAATACAGCTATCGCAGTGACGAACAGTACCACGTTGATGTTAACATCTCATGACTTCCACCTCAATATGCCTGTGAACTGAGCCCAATAGAAATGGTGTGAAGTGAAGTGAAACGGTATGTGTACTGTAGGAACTCGAGTTTTAAACCAAACTACTTCCAAACTTTGGTTTCTGAAGGCTAGGATAAGGTACAAAGAAATTGACATTGGGTAACTCAACCATGTAACTAAAATCGAGAACAATTTTTGGAAAGCACACCACATACAATATTACATTCAACCTATCATAATATCGTTAACATGGTCAGTTTCGAAATTAGTCGAAAATTATAATCCTGGTATTCTTTTTATTGAATATTAATAAATATTCACTTCAATGTAGTTGATATAGTTCAATAGCTGTCATTAAATAACAAATTTTATCTTAATTATAAAAGTCCCGGTAACTGAAGTGCGAAAATCTAATAGAGAATGACATAGTGACATTTTGTCATCAATGCAAAGGGAAGGTGGGTGTGTCAGATATTGTTGTTTATGCTGGCTACTTACAACCTGGCATTCTTGAAAGTTTAGATTATGTCGCTGGTTTCCTATACCCGTATACTGCCATCTGCATGGGACTTACACTATAGAGTAAAAACTTCAATAACCCCATACATGGTGGTGACATGTTTTTAATATCCTGTAGGCTTGAAAAAATAAATAAAGTGTGCTCTTTCATGTTCATCTCGAAAATTTTATTATATTCATTCCACCTTCGAAAAAATAAAAATTACTGAATAAGTTCATATAACTCTCTTCAGCCCACATAAAAAAACTGACAACGCCGCAAGGCAATAAACTATGACAAATTTCCCCGTCTGCTATCACTCCCCAATATTTGCTCCTCCATATAACCTATAAATATGATTCAAGAACAGAGAGAAAACATTTCTATATATCTCTTATATTCCAGCTAACTGTTATGTGTCGGTTTTTCCGGGATATTCACTTTATAACCCAATATTTTATATAAAGTGTCTGTTTGACTTTTTTCTCCACAATACAACATTGATTGAAAGATTAGGATCTACAGAATTATTTTCAAAATAAAGCGTTACGTGAAATAAAATTGATATGAATACAATGGAGGAGGACTAATCAACAATTAATGTCTGTATATACACAAAATGCTCAATGGTAAGACGGAGGCCATTAAAAAATATTTAGGTTAACTTCCGAATTATCATAACGAAGGTACCTTCAACAATTTGAATGTGATGAGAACTGCGAGGACAGAAAAGGAAAATATGGCCTAAAGGTGGAACGTGTTAAGAATGAGAGAATAAGGGGCGGAAAAATATGTGCCGTTAAATTTTGTCCAGAGTTTGGTTTTGAAGATAATTCAGTTTCCGTCCTAAATAAATTCACCTTTTGGACTTAAAATTCTTTTAAATATAGAATAAGGGAGAACTTCATCATATCAGCTTTTTGGGAATGGTTGAAATTAAAAAAGAGTGTGTAACAAGTATGAGTATGAAGGTTTATTTTTCCATTCCATAGAATCTACACTCCAGTTGTGGTGCTCATTCAGGCGATAGTGTCCTGTTACGAACTTGTGAAAGCTGTCAGTGCATTTTTACTCTGGCTTAGATATTAATTTGCTCCCAACTGGGAGAAATCTAAAGCTACTTCCATATCCACAATTGGGCATGTTTCAATTGCACCTATGCATGCACA
Source organism: Galerucella pusilla (assembly GCA_910591695.1). Taxonomy (NCBI): domain Eukaryota; kingdom Metazoa; phylum Arthropoda; class Insecta; order Coleoptera; family Chrysomelidae; genus Galerucella; species Galerucella pusilla. The sequence goes on from CAJUYI010000389.1 coordinate 43,361, forward strand.
GCTGAGTCTTTGAATTCCGGAGATGTTGTCTGTCGTCGTCAATAGCCCAGTCCAGCTACACGTAATGACTTAGTAAGAGATGAATGGTTTTAGTATGGCTTTGTACTAGTCCAATTTTTCGATTTTACACTTATCAACCTCCTCTCATGACACATTCCATCTAAGTGATGTCACCTGAAAAAGTAAAAAAAAAACAAAAAATAAACAGGTTTATCTGAAATTTAACGAATTAACTATAACGTGAACTGTATCAATTTTGCGGTGTATTTATTTAGTTACACTCCCCCAATATCAACATCGATCTCATTTATCCCTCGATACCACCACAACTTGAAAAAAACCACCTGTCGAAAATTTTCCATACTTCCACTAACATGGCTCTTCAATAATAAAGGAGTTGTGAAAGGTGGATAAATGCAGGAGAGAGAGAGCTTTGAGAGCTACGAAACTCATTGCTCGTGGTTGTGTGTGTGTCGTGAAAGAGCATCTAAGGATAGAGAGAGCATGGATAAAATGTTTCCACTTGAAAGTTTTTGTTTAGAGGATAATGTTGGTAAAATGGAGAACATGAAGTGGGAATTGATAAACTTCGGAAAACATCATATATTTCTTGTTGGCTCGGAATAATTTATTCCACGTGAAAGAAGGTCGGAAAAGCTTTTATATAAAGCTCTAAACATGGAGCGTTAACGTACATAATATATTATTTGTTAGGTATACATAGTAGCAGATAGAAATTTCTGAGGAAAATAACCAAATAGATGACTGTCAGCAGCAGTAGGTGGAATCTGTCAGATTTAAGTCGAAAAATAGTCCAGAAACACATTTTTCCATAAATAAATGAATCTTTCCATCGGTCTATTCATTTTTAAGAAAGTAGCTTTTAGATAAATTCCGAGTAACTGAACCTATATTAACTTATACTATTTACCATAAGACTACTACGATAGCAGTTTTAAAATTTTCCGAAAATATATTCCATTCAATTTTTATCTCTATTGAAGCTACGCGGCAATTTCTGATTCTTAAAGTTTATCAAAACTTCCACACCCAAGTTAATAATGCCATTGAAAGTTTAAGCAAAAAATTGTATAAGCTATGCTATTATTTTGACATAAAAGGTTTAAAGAAAAATGTGTTCACTATAAAATTCATGAAAGGGTATCTTGAAATTCACGTAAACTGTTGTCAACCAAAAAATCAGATATTTGATTGACAGCTGACAGTTTAAGGTTAGTTAAAATGAAGATCAAATTAAGATCAATATAGGACTTATGTGCTCTTGAAGGCATCTCCACTAAAACATTAGCAGATGCTAGAGTTTATTATCTAGACCGGTTCTTATTAATAAACTTCACAGCTCAGACAACAGGTCGTTGATACATTGGGAGTGTTGTGGGTTCTTTTCAGTAGCTTAGTATGTGTGCTGAGGTTTTTTAATTTCCTTGGCGAAACCTGCATATAGTTGTGTCCTTTTATCCGATGGTGTTCATCTATTTGTTGAGTCTACAGTGCCCTGCAAGGAGCCCACATGTATCCTGGTTATTCGCCTATTCTGGCTGAATAAGTATTTTGGTGATGGTTTTTAGATGAACTCTTCGGTCTGTCGCTTTTTCGGCGTTTTTTCCACCATTCTCGAGACTACTTTTTCCTCCAAGTACTGCTATTTGGTTTTAGTAGTGCTTCTCTATACTACAGAAAGATTCAGGAGTACTTCGTAAACCTTCTTGGACTGCCTTTTCATTGCCCTTGGATCCGAGAGGCTTGGTACTCGGACTACGTAGTCTATTTAAACTCTTATATGGTTTCAAAGCAGTCCCAAACCATATTGGAGTTTATCTGAATGGAGCTTATTGCTTTTTTTAACGCTTGACTAACGGAGAATATGGGGATGGTATTTTCCTCAATAACTCTCCTATAGTATTATTTCCACTTCTGCCTGTGATATTGTCTTCACCTAAGCACAGTGGGACTCGTTTCTTTGTCTTTTCCCTAGGGCTTTCGACCATATGTATAGTAAGCCGTTTCTGCAATATCTGGACGCCATTCCTTCCATATCTCTATACATGCTTGAAAGGTTTTGCCCAAACTTCACTTGGGAAGCATCTCATCCTATGGCTTTTTCATCATAGGGTTGGTTTTCTACTCTTTTTATACATCTAACCGTGTAGTCAGCTTATGAGCCCTTTCCTCTGGCCAAACCCTACACAAAGATTTTGTGAAGTGTTGACCAAAAAAGAATAAGAGAGCAAATTGACAACTGACAGTTGAATGTATATAAAAATGGAATTGGTGTAGAATTGAGAGAATGTGGTGTTAAATATTTTCACCACAAAAGACTGCACAGTAGGGCGAGTTTTCTTTAAAATTTAGAGACAGAGCTAAAGTTTAATTAAATATCATCATAATAAATTAACTTTGAAAGAAAACCTTTATGAATAATTTTTAGTAGGTACTAATGAATGTTTCTTTTTGTTCCAGGACTCCTCGCGAGGTCCACCCTTTTCGAAGGGTCTTGTCTAAGTGATGCACTCAGCCGTAAGCACACCTTCGACATTTGATAATAACAATGATATCAAGAAATCAATCGAAAAAATGAGCGATTCCAGTAAGGGTAGCTACCAAGCAATAAAATCAACTGAATCGCTTCAAATCCCGAAAAAATCAAAAAAGAAGACTGGCATACATCTCAATAATCTTTGGTCGATATGGTACGGAATATTTTTTACGGCGCTTCAAGCTTACATGGCCTACAAATGTTTAAAAAGGATGTTGGGTAAGATTTTCTATTGAAAGCATTCAAATTTATCGCCAATAGGCTATTTCTCACATTTATAGATATCATTTTGGGTTTAAATAATCCTAAACTCAACATGCCAAAAAATAAGGCGCTGCACAATGTTTGAGGCTCCAATTTTGTATTGCGGTAGCGCCCATTCATATGTTTGGCGAGTGTGCCAACTTATATGGCGACGGTGCTAATTTATATGGTGAGCTGCTAATTCATATAGAGTCGCTGCTAACTTATATGGCGACTGTGCTTATTTATATATGATGACGTTGCTAATTTATATGATGACGGTAAACATTTATATCGGGTCTGCACAAATTTATATGGTGACGCTGCCAATCTATACAGGGTCTGCGCAAGTTTGAGTGATAGATGTGCTTCAAATGTGAAGTTTTTTAATTTTCATTCAAAATCCAAATGAACATCTGTTTATCCACTTGGCACAGCACTTAAGTTAATAGTTTCCATATTCAGTCTTCAATTACCAATCTCAACGAAAGATATTATCTCGAAATGTGTATTACACAAGAAAGTTATAAAGACAATTGTAACAATAGTTCAACCACATTTAGTTGAGCTTACAGATTCCAAAACAACCCCGCTAATCTCTAACGTCTCCATTCTGTTTACGAACTAATTTCAGTTAAGAACGGTTGATTACGTAAATTTAGCTGTATTGTATCTTTTGTTTCTCGAAAATTCAATTAAGGAATTGAATTATATACTAGGCACATACATACATTACCGATTCAAAGTATAGGTATTTGGTGACTTTATCATGATTCCACTCAACAAACTCTTCAATTAAATGGAATATCATCAGTTGTTTCCGTTTGATCAGATATTTTTGAAGCGTCATAGAAATTTCCATTTGCAAAATTCCAACACCAACACCAATTCTGCTCATCACCAAAGATCTTCTTATCGCCACATCTCAAAACATAGCAGCCAACAGGACGGAGGCTTACAGCGAGACGATCGTAGATTTTAGTTTTTTGTCACTTTGTTACAGTAGCTGGTGTGTCGATTTATTAAGTGTGGCTTTCTCAAAGTTATATTTTTTCTTATGGGACACCCTAATCATTCATTCATGCTTTTGTGTTGTGCTCAACAGCACTTGCACAGGCACTTGAACTGAATCTTTGTACCATCACCCATGTTATCTACCTATTTCCATTCCAAAAGCTTGGTGTTTTCTATATAGGCCACCAGTTTATCTGGAGGAATCTTCAGTAGTTGTGATGGTTGTGCTATTTTCACTCCAATTCTTATTTTTAGTTATCTCTCTTACCTGATACCTGCCCAGGTGCCATTAGGCTAGTTCCACAAACACACAGGTATTCAAAGCACACGAGATGCTACTGAGTACCTAACACTTCATTTATGTCTCATTGCTCTGGGATCTCCCTCTATATGTATATTATTAGCCATATGGTGATATCCTGGGTATCTATTTCCCATTTAAGATCAATATAATAATTCAATAGTGGAGAGCTCCCTCGATTTATCCGTTCATTGACAACTTAATATTGTGGGTTTCTTAAGTGTCTTTTGATTTCCAATTCTCCAAGAAAATCTAGTTTTTGTTTCTTACCACAAATTATGGAGTACCCTCAATTCTGTGTTAGGTGTTAATGTATGTTTGGTATCAATTAAATGTTTTGCGTAATATGATTAATCTGTATGCTCGTAAGTGAAAAGACTATTGAGCCTTATAAGGGCCACTGGTTTCTTCACATAAACGGTACAACCAACAACACAAAAAGCCTTAAGGTTGAGATGCCGAGGATTTCTAACCTCTGACTGGTTGTGCTGAACTAATAAATCAATCAAGTATAGGATTCCCTGAAAAAGGTCATTTTGGATTCTAAAAATACATGATGAATCAATCAAAATAGAACTCATATGACTGATATAATAATAAAACTGTTGATTTTGAACAGTCTGCAGGGAGGTGTTTAATACACAATCATGCGATACAATCAATCAAAGCTCATCTATAAAGACGTAGAAGTGAACTCTTCATGACCAATTGGGTTGGTAGATATTGACTTTTCTTTAAAGCTTCACATCTTAAGAAATAATGACATGACTCAAAAAACTCTGTACCTGAGTTCAGGAAATTCTTTCATAAAATATCAAAAAATTCAATCAAAAACAGGATGTCCCGTGAGGAGAAACATAACTTTGGTATATTATGCTCTAATTACATTTTAAAATGTAGCCTCAATCGAATAAAATCAAAACATTCGAAATACACATGCGATCCGTTAGTCAAGATATTTAATATGCACATATCTCTTGTTTTGTTCCATTTTTAACATCCCACATTAGACAGCGTTGTGGCGTGTCCCAAACCAGATTCCAGAATACCCAATAAATGATTGAAAAAAATTCTCTATGGAAAGGAGAAATGCAGTTAATATTCTCACTTTATTCAATTTAAATACCGAAGTCCATTAGCAAGTGAAAATTCCCCCAGCGAGCATAAACGTTCATTTTTTTTCTTCTGATTTTTATCTAAATCTACCTAATAATTTTTCCGTTTTACTATTAACCTCTTTTTTCAATTCGCTGTTCGACTCCTGCTTCCCCTTAACATTAACATTTGTTATGTTTAAACAGTCTCTTATGTAATATTATAAATGAATTTGATTGAGATAAAAAGTGCCTCTTTTGTATTTGAATGATTGTTGGTCACGCTAACGTTTATCAAGATGGAATTTATGTATTCGTTTTAATTCTAAAATGTTTTTATTGTTATATTATTCAATTAATTTGGATATATTCGAAGTTTTTGATTGACAGATCACTTTTCAAATGCATTTTCATATAAAAACGAAAAACACACACTAACTTCTTGAACGTATTAAAGAATTGCATATTTTTGTGATATCGGTAACTGCACCTTACATTTTTTGAGCTGTTTTAGATTGTTTCAACTTTTGTGCGGATTGATTCGCTTCACTTCTTTTTAAACGTACGTAAAGTCTTAAATCAAGTACTATTTTTTCTTGCTCCTGCTCTTGCTCTTGCTGTTACTCATGTACCTGCCGCTACACACTTCTATTATTACTTTGACTACGTGAATAGAGTGATAAGCCCTATAAGTTTATAAAAAATATTCAACATTCACAACTGTGGTAATCCTATGAAACTTGCCGTTCTCCATTCCCACATTGTTTGGAATAAATTATAATGTTGTATACATTTTCTGACCAATTTTCACAATTATTCGTAACTTAAGGAAGTTGTATAGAAATAATTCGAAGTGGTTATAAAGAAAACCCTTCCAGAACACCATCCCCTCAATATTTCGAAGAACTTAAGGAAAAAAAGTTCACCGAAAGTTGTAACTTCGAGACTACGCTTAACTTTTTATTAAATATTATAATCAGCTTATTCCATTGTTTGTGACATAAATATATCTCTACTTTTTGAGAGAAACAATGTCACTCGACTTACCAGATCCTTCAGTTGATGTGAAGAGAAAATCATTTTTTTAATTACACCACCGGGTTTAAAAATCAAGTCGACTCATTGTGATTTCTCAAATACAAAGTAGTCGTTGCTTGGAAGATTTTTTTTTGTCCTTACCTCGAAAACAGTTGTATATAGGTATGTAAGTATGTATATATTGGAGTGATATTTACTGAGACCTGAAAAATATATTTTGTTGCTCAGTTTATGAGGAAAGTCTTAGAGATTCGTAGAGGGTAGTTCCTGTAATCCACAGAATCTACATTTTTCTTGCTCATCTAGTTGCCCTGTTGAAACACCTGTCAGAACTTATTAGTAGTACAGTCTCACTATCTTATAGGCATTCTTTTTGTCTCAGCTCTCTCTTCAACAATCCAATCTTCTCTTTTTCCGATTATAGCAAAAGATCCATCATTTCAAAAATGTATAGGAACTATTTGACAAATGAAGGATCAAATTACAAGAAAAAGAAACTAATATGAAAGCCACATTGAATCTTGATATAGATTGATTAATAAAAAAAATCGGGAAAAGGAGAAATGTAAAAATACAGAAATAAACATATTTGGGGCCGATCTTACCGCTACCTGTTATATCAGCTGTTCTCTAGCTGCTAGTTGGACGAGAGGTGGTAGAAATATATTTAGAACTAATTTTGAAGTAGAAATAACAGGATGATTGGTGTAAGCGGTAAGATTGGTCTTTCAGTGGGTAAAATGAACTATAGAAGGATACACAAACAAACAAAATTCGAATTGATATGGAACATTTGTTGAAAAAAAGATTATTTAAGGAACTTTGTCCGTGAAAATATCATTCAAAATTCATATTACACAACTTTTAATTACACCAAACAACGTATTCGTTAAAATACACCTTTAGATATTGTTAACAATCAAATTTTTTCTCCTTCAACCCATAAGAACAACTATCTATATCTGAAAATACACTTTTTCATCCCAGATCAGAGTGGTAGGTATATGAGTGGTAAACCATCCCACAGAGTCTTACTCTCCCTACACTCGGCTATCCTAATCCAGATTGTCCCTAGTCTCCTTCTCCGGTTCATCTGTAATGCATAAATGTATAAAAAATAATATCCCACACCAGCTCTGTGTCGCAGTTTTTTTATAGTTCCCCCAGATCTTCCAACCATAGCATGTACTATCTGATTAATCTAACAAACACTTATTTTCCCAAATTTTTGGAACTCCCAACAGAATTCCACAGAGTCGTATGCTCCTTACAATATCAATTAATTTTTTCACAATCTCCTTTCCTAGATATCATTTAAAATTACGTTATGTTGTAGAACGAAAGACAGCTCTCTTCTTTTTATTGATAAAAATATGCGTCGTATATGAACAACAATTCTCTTATATCCACGGTATATCTGTCTGATTCTGGATTTCCAAACGTTTCTCTTTTAGTTGCTTGTTTACTTCCTTAACAAAAGAAGATTTTCATGATATCAACTTTATGTGCTTAGGAAGCTTCTCCTTTTTATGTTTAAGTACATATTCAGCAATTTCTTCACATATAATGGAGTTACATATAAAGATATAGGGCGATATAATTTTAAATAATTTAATGAAGCATTTTTGAATATTTGATTGCACACTTAAAATTTAAGATCTGGGTTTTGAGTATGCATTATTGAAGAGAGTTGATGGCCCTGAGCACGCACTCTCATATCACGTATGCGACGTGCTTCGTAACAGAGTAAGAAGGGTAACGTTACTCTATTTAACTTTGCTTTCATTGACGGAATTTATTGTTTTCTTCCGCTTTTCAGTTGACATATTATGAGCTGCATCCACATTCTAAGACAAATCGCACATCGTTGACCATGACCATTAATAAAGGAAACTCACTTGTCTGTTAACTTGAATTTATTGCCCCATTTTTCGAATTGGTCATAACACAATCTATCAAAGGTCAACCATATATGTGGCTGCACTAAATTAATAAACTGTTATCGGTTGGTATTGGAGAAAAAAAAATGTTTCTACATTTTGTTAGAAAGGTACCTATAGCTGTTTACGAATAATCATTAACAAGGAAGCTAGTACTCCAAGTTTGTAGGAAGGTATTCAACCTTAAAATGTCGAGTATTGATTCTGGAACGGGAAAATTATTTTTTTGCTAAAAAAACGTGATGTATTGATTCGAATCTAGACTCTCAGGACAGCTGGAATTCAGTTATTTATGTATAAGGTGAACGAGGCAGAAGAGGATGGGTGGAAAAGGCTTGTGATTGGTTAATGTGAATCACAGTTATGGAATGTTATTTTCTTGCGCTAAGAAAATATACTGGTGGTGCATGTTTGGCAGGGACAGCAGATAAAACACACAAACAGTTGTTTTATGGTCCAAATATTGTGAATCAGTGCACTCATCTGCAATCATGTGTTATATTGCAATAATTACTAAAACTTTTAAATAAACATCACAATATAATAAATATTAAAAAATCATTGAATCTCAGAATTCATGCTTCTGAATAAAAGCTGTTGCCCAAGGAAGGCAACATAATTAAATAGTTTGATTTTGAACAGCTCCTCGTTCTTTTATTGTTGGTCTAATGTATATTAAAGTTGTATATTGTTATCCTGAACGTTTTTTTCCAGGTTATTCCCTATTAACGTGGCCGGAAGGACTGCCTTACTTAGAACTGAATTGTAGCCTAGGACTAACCGGAGCTGCTTGCCTCCTACTGCCAATTTTTATAAGTGTTGCAATCCTCAAAGTAAGTTGATTTTTCTTTTCTCAAAAGTGTTACAAAAAAATAATCAATGTTAAACTGACACTGCCGTAGAATTTGATATTTAATTATCTAACGAATTGAGTGAAGACGGTTAAGATGGTTTTTTGTAGTTATGCTGTCTCATTTGCCTACACCATCTATTTGTATAATTGTTCCCTTCAAACGATGTCTGAAAGAGTATTCTTAAATTTTTCTTTGACTATTATGACATTGCAGATAATAGGTATACTCTTGGCAGAATATTCCGAGGTCAGTCAAACCACATATAACTTTCTCTAGAGTCAGACTCCACCATCTCATCCTCTGGAGACTATGTCTTACCTCATTCCCATCTCTCTTACTCGAGTGATGAGCGTCTCCGACATCCACTTAGAAGTTGTTATTTCTACACCTGTTCTATTGTATGCTCTCTTTATAGTCCCATGAGGAGCATTGTTAAATCTCCTTCTATTTCCAAGAACACACATACTACAGTTTCTAGGTTACCTAAAGTACCTTGGGTATCCTCCGTTAGCTGTACTATTGAGTTACTGCAGATCTGCCTGCCCGGTAAGTATGCTGATGTAGGTGGAGAGGTAGTCACTCTAGGATTTGCGTTGTAATAAAACTGTTAATAGCTTTCTCTATCGTTATTTTTCAGGCTGATTGGTCTCATCGATTTTGGGTTTGTTGTAACCCTATTCATAGCTTTTGAAAGGAAGGTAATTATTGCAGTTCTACATGCTTCTCGTCTGGAATCCAGTTCTAAAATGCAATACATACATAGGTACCACTCTTATATTTTTCACCCAAAGCTTCCGTTTATATTTCAAATAAACTTTTTTCTAAATTACCAAACAAAAAACTATACCGAACAATATATTCATCTTCTATTATGTACGTTTCTGTGCAGAGTACAAGATATTTACTCAAAAGACATGAAGCAGTCATTGAACAACAAATCAACCATGTGGCTCTATTCAAAATCTCGAACCATTTGATGTACGTGGCATGTAAAGATCTCCTTATATTCCTGCTTTATATATATATATATCATTCTATGCCTTTTCGTGCTCGTTCTGTATACGCTGGAATCTCTTGAAATTAAGGGCCGTATTCCATTAAGAGTCTCTAAACTATAACGAATCAATAAATTGGATCGCTTAAAAGCACTCCAAGAATCAATCAATTAAAAATTTTATGGTTCGTGTCAGATTAAGATAAATTGTTATATTTCAAGTTAAGAGAAGGGTGAAACACCGTGAAGTGTGCAAAAGACAATTTCGAAATGGTGATCATATTACTGTTACTAGTAAAAATATCAACTAAATATTGTATATATTACTCGATATATTATATATTTTTGTTTGTGAACGGTGATTATTTTTTGCATTAGACTCAGTGTTCCTCCAGAGAAGTACCATTTTAATTTCATAAGTATTGAAAATAGACACACCAAGAAAACAATCAAAATCAAATAACATATAAATAGTTATTAGGATGTTGATAGGTGTATGACAATTGTAAAAAAGGTAAGGACCTAACTATAATTAGGGATGTACTAGTAAAGCACCAGGGTGGACTTTAAAAATACACTAAGCAATAGATGAAATTAAATAGTAAGTTAAATAATTGAGGAACAGGAAGATGAGAAGGTATAGCATATCTTTTTTGATTGCTCGGGTCCATCATCCATGCATTCATAAATCCGTGCTTTGGCTAATACTATCCTCTTGGGACGTTATCAATTATGTTAAAACCATATGCTGGATGACGACCTGAGAGGTACTTCCAGAAAAAAGCACAAATGGCTGCTGTGGGCTACCATCTTATCAGATCAGGGATGGGGTTTTGTTAGGATTATGACAATTTCAATATAATGAAGTTACCCAAATATAATAGTAAACGTAATAGCATGGATCCAATGTTGTTCCATTTCAGGATCATCACCTTTGTACCTTGGAGTCTAAAGGTAGGTATCAATCAGAATTAAATAGAAAATTTATAGTGATACTCCAATCAAAAAAGTTCCAAAAGAATTTTTATCAGAGCTTTTAAACTTAACAGTAAAACTCTGTTCTAACCTAATCATTTTAAATTATAATATAATCGTCAGTTCAACCCTGTTTGCTCATTCTATTGCTAACCATTTTGCGTTCAATATAAATCTCAATGAAGCATGTCGCATATGTGGCGCTGTTTCCATAATCGAATAGATAGCGGAGAGATGGACAAACAGACGTATAGTGCATGCATGTTGAAAGCTCTACCGTTTCGTAAACAGGACATTCATGTGTATGCCATACATATGTCATGTGAATCTTGATAGAGAAACGAAATGTGTTGTTCGTGAATTTGAAAGAAAATGATAATGAGGCTGCTCATTATATATATACAAACAATAAAACATTACGCTAAATATTACTTAAAGCGTAAAACCGTCTCCTGTGCAGGAAATCGTTTTTATTGTACTAAATAAATCTGTGTTTGTTTCAGATCGGAAATTTAGCCAACGATGGTTATAAATTAGGTAAACAAGAGGGGACTTGCAGCAAAGAGCCACCTGATTTGTTAAAAAGTGGTAGTTGTGGGTTATTCAGATACGGCGGTCCAACTGCTCCATTTATCCATATCGCTATATCTTTTTGTCTGCTCATTCCAAATTTGCTCATGGAAGCCAAACTCATCGAAGCTGGATTTATTTCTCAAGGTAAATGTTTTCAAAAACATTCATGTTTTTTATGTAATTGTGTACGATATGTCATTCAATTTTAAGATGAAAAGTTCCTATAAACATGTGTGATAAGCTTCCTTCTTAATGAGAAAAGGTGTTAACTTTTTAGTTATAAGCGAGCTATGACTGTAAGTGGAATTTATTTCTACCATAATTTTTTCTTAGTGGTTTCCAAACCTAATAAGACAGAACATGTCTCATGGGTTTTAGAATTTTGGTAATTACTGTGTCAAACCTGAAATCCAACACCAAAATGAACAAGAAATTTTCAACATTTCACTACTCTCGTATCACAAATACTGCTTTAGTTTATCATGTTCAGTTAATAAGGATGTCTGAGGTTACCAATACTAAAATGTCATAATATTTATTTTACATATGGATAAGTCAATAATAATTCCTTAGACGCCAGACGTATGTATGCCCTGCGAGTGGTAGAGACGATAAGAAATAGCGTGGATCTCGACTTAGCACTGAAGCAATTCAAAGAAGCTATTGTATCTACATTTAATAGTAACATGCTCCAAAACTACCAGAAGAACCAGCAAGAATGTGCCTTGGTGGAGTAATGACCTTGCAGATTCGAGGGCGAAAGCAAGAAAGCTCCTAAACAGGATAATCAAAGACGGCTAGAGGACCGGAGGAAAACTTAGGAAAACTCTGACGTCATATAACAAGGATCTAAGGATCGCTAAGAGAGACTCATGGACTGAGAAGAGGTATCTACAACCAACCTCTGAATGTGGTAGACTCCATAAAATAATCTCAAAAGATCCTCAAAGGACAATGAACTAATTGGAGACAAGATATGGGGGTATACACAAAACAGGAAGGAAACTCTGGTAGAACTCCTAGAAGTTTATTTTTCAGAGTGCAAAAAAAATGATGGATCACTATATACAATATTATTTTTCATGTTTATGTTTATCACAATGTTATTACCCCTTTAAAATGATAAAAACATTGAGCACCCTATATTTCATCAACGATAAAACTTATCACTCCTGTTCATATAAACTTTTCGTCTTAAAATTGTGCATGACGGTTTAGAGATAATATATGCGTTTCATTATTAAAACTCACTCGTATTAAAAAAAAAAAATTAGAATTTGGAAAATATGTTTATTCGTAATATCCTAACAAAAATATTTTTTTCGATATCTTTTTTTTTCCTTTAAACAGCTCGTTTTCCGATACCACACTTAGGGTTTTGCTTTGAACATTCTAGTTAACTAACCAAACAAAAAGGTCCGTTACCACCCTTTCGTTCTTCTGGGCTGGCTTTAAATTAAAATGCTTTTCCATCAACACTGGAAATACTATATTAAGGAATGGAACTTCGATTAATGTGATTTGAAATAACTAAACAAATTAATATTAGTGACTAATATAGTTTCTGTTCAAAAGTAGCATGAGATGTACGAGGGAGCATTGAATAATAGGATAATAGGTTTCAGTGGTATTTGAAGAACTTCACAAAAGTATTCCCCAGTTACTGTATATCTTCTAAGTACGATTTGATGGTAAATATTGCCAAATTTTTGGCGTTAGTAATTATAATTTGTAATAATGCAATCACTTTTTCTACAGTAATAACTGTTGCAAATTTTACCTATTGTTTCTAAGCGCCAAATGGAGCAAAATGGAATATCGCTTCTTACTTGTCTATGGAAGATCGTGATTCATTGATAGTGGAGAACAAGAGAATTATCGATTGCTCTTGTTTTAAGTCTCGCGTTCGCACCATACCTGCATTCTTTACACTGTTACTGTCCACAGTTATTTCAAAACTTGAAGATCTCATGTCTAAGTTATGTAATTACTGAATATCTTTCACCTTCTGAAATTTTCAAACACTACTTAATTTCGTTGACATTATCAAGGAAACTTTGCCGTAGCTGAGAATTATCATTTTATACGAAACATAGTAGCATGTTTATACATCCTATCCCTTTTAAAAATTCCCTCGATGTTCTTTGAACACGCAAAGCTCTTCAGATTATACGTCATCTACTTTTTAGTAAAGAACTGAATGAGTATAAAGCTTCTTCTGTGAACACAAGGAAAAGCGAGTGAGAACAGCAAAGATATAGAACAAAAGAAAGTCTTGCATCTTTGTCTTAGTGGTTCATTTATTTATGATTTCCATTATCCTGTGATCTTATTGAATGTATTTGCTAGCAATTTTGGGAGATAAATTTATCATCTCCAATCACAAGTTGTCTCACTTAACATTCTTAATCCTCAAAGTCTATCGAAACATTAGTCCTGGTGCTCTTTGACGAAGAGGACGTGTTGCCATTGGATAACTTATAACTTGAATTTCTCGGTAAATTTTGAGGGACAAGTTGCTCGGCCGCTTGAAAATCAAAATAAATCTTCAATTATTGACATAACATTTTCATTGCTTTTGTAATGCACATACAGGATAGTGTTTGAATTCTGGAAAGTTTTGTTTCCCCGCCAATATGCTAGTCCTACGCAAATACGCCATAAGTAATGATTGTTCTCACTATGGATTGTACATTCAGCTTAGGTTCCTTGGGCCAGGTCCCTGCACACAATTATTTTTGCTTAGTAGGTAATCATCTTTTCGTGTTTTGCCCGAGGAGCTCACTATCTAGGATCAGGCCTAGATACTTGACTTATTGCTTCCATCAAATTTAAAGGTTTTGAGGTGTCAGATTTTTCTCAGTGACGGCAGTTGATACGGTTTTGGTGAGGTTTGTCACTTCTCCGTATTTGTATTGATTGAATCAGTAAAACAAAACTTGATCAAATTAAATATAATGAAACTCAAATCACAGACTGTTTTAAGCAGGATTCTCTGTATACCAAATTAATTTCTCTATCAAGAAACTAGCTTTAATCAAAGAAGCTACGATTGAGGTAATTCTCTTTTTATATCTAATAAACAGTTTCTCTTCATCTCGATCTACCTGGTTAAATATTATTCTACTCCTGAGACAGGTGATTACTCGATGTACTTTAATTGTTTCGTAGCACAAAAGAGCAAGTGAAAGTCAATATTCCTCTGCTGGTATAATCACCGATAATGGAACATTGTTGATGATTGACGAGAGTCAGTTAGCCAAGTATTCTTTTAGTTAATAAAACCTTCCTATCAGAAAAATGTAAATAAACTTTCCTAAAGTCAATTAACAAATAAATGAAACGCGATTTTGAGGCGAATAACATAAAAGCGCTTTTCAGACGGACTTTTTTAGTCGATAGAATCGTCGAAAATACAGTTAATAATAAAATGTGCATTGAACTGAAATGTACCTCCAATCAATAAGAAAATGGAATGGCAGAGTCCCGGAAGTTTGTCAATTAAAAGAGCCAGGCTGGAGAGATTGTCGGGGGTAATACCACAAGAGCTTAGATTTAGCCGGATATATTTTGTGGATGTTTTCTTATACTCACTTTCATTGGAAATTTAACTCGATCACTCGAGATATACGATCTCATGCTAGATTTGAGCTCGCGAGATATTTGGTAAGACACGTAGAAGAATAAAGTTTAGAAATAACAATGGTTGAAAACATAAATATTATAATACAAATGGTGAAGTAGAATTTTGTTTTTGACATATACAATTATTGTCAAACTGATGCGCCGCGTAGCGCTTGATAAACGAACAGTAAATGCTAGCGTTGCTACGGTGATGTAATTCATACGATTTTTTTATACTTTTGCATATCTGTTCCTTCCTTTCCAACCGATAGCAAACTACGATTTTTGAACTCGCAAATGGTGGAACATTTTCTTCACTTCGACCAGTCATCTATCTAAACCTTTAGGTGAAATTGACATCGCTAAAATAAGAGAAATGGCGACTGAAAAATTCCTGTAAATACGAGAGAGGTAACTGAAATTTCTGTATTCCATGAATCAACTGTACCTATATACAGGGTGTCCCACGACGATTTGACTGTCCAAATGTTGAATTTTGGCAGATATAACCAGTCGACACTGATGCTCATATTTATTATAAAATGACATTTCGGGTCACATGACCCCAACAATTTTTTTTAAATGGTACAACCGGTATAATATTACTTAATATTAATATTACTTAATATTACTTAATATTACTTAATATTACTTAATATTACTTAATATTACTTAATATTACTTAATATTACTTAATATTACTTAATATTACTTAATATTAATATTTTTGATAATTAAAAAACAAATTCAACAATACGTATTTTTGCTCCGTTGCTGTTTCTTCATAAAAATAGGGACCAATCAACCGGTCGTTATTGTCTGAAAATTGATTTCGCGCATCCACTTTGGATTTTCCCGCGACCAATAATGACAATCATGGCTATTAACAATACCATTGTTATGAAATCTACTCACATCACTCCATAATAATTTTTCTTAAAAAAAAGGGCTATGATTACTTTGTACTATAACATTTCAGCAATGAAAGTTATTCTCCTTTCTGGATCTGCAGGAAGTGAACCTTGTGTTAAATGTATTTCATAAATATGGTATTTGTGATTTTTTAATTCTCATTTTATTGAGTTTCTACTTATTTGTAATTATTGTTCATGAAATCGCATTGAGGTGTGTGGATTTAAGGCGAAAATATTTATCACATTGTCATCTGTCTAATGGGTCTTTTTACGAAGAACTTGTTCTTAGCTTTCGTTCGACAAATACAAAAGTATTTTTTCTTGGAGTTATTCTATAAGGAAAACGATTTCTGTACAGACCTTGAGCATGAGTTTTGTTTTTCCCACATTCTCCATAAATAAGTAGCATGTCAATATTGAGGGCAATATTTACGTATTATTACAGTGTCTTCACAAGATTACAACTAATAATAATGAATGACAGTTCTTGAGTAAACTTCACCTAACAATAATGAATCATAACCTTTATTATGTCGACTACCTACGTTATTTGTTCCATAACCACCTAAATTTGTGTGTGCAAAATATTGCTTCAATAAATTTAGTAAAAAGAAAAAGTCCTTATAATAATCACTCCACAAGTTTGTTTTTGAATGATATATCCAAAATTGTAACATTATACCGGTTGTCCCATTTAAAAAAATTATTTTGGAGTCAGGTATAAATGACAGGAAAAACGGAAGTCATTTTATAATAAATATAAGCGTTAGTTTTGACTGCCGTACATGTCATATGAACGGCTTTCGAGAATTTAGAATGTCAAAACGTTGTGGGAGAACCTGTATGATACATCTTATATTAGTAAATAATATGTATTTGAAATCACTGTAAAAATGGTAGAAGGTTCCACAGTAGGTCTGTACATATATAGATCTGATAAATAGTCCACTTTTTTGCACCAACAGCCACACACTTTTCAACAAAAAATCCTGTGTATTTTCTACTAAAAGATGTTAAGAACCCTTCTGCTCATCCTGTACCTGTATAATTACGATAGGAAACGAACTTCTAATAAAAGTCCTGTGCATAGAAGTGAGAAGTATAGACATAGACATATCGTTGTATGCATGTGTGGAGATCGACCAGGCAGTGGAGATATTATCGATTTCAAGTTAGTGGAATGAGGCATGTTAAGAGCGCTCTCTCTTCCTTCGGACGTTTTAGCGGTGACTAACATTACTCAGGGTACGCTTGATAGTGGGTAATTGGTAAAATGCTTGTATAATGGAACTTGAAATGTTTGCAGCCGTTCCGAGGGTGGCTTCTTAGTGGTTTCTTGGGAAAATTGCGCGTTTCGTGAATTAGGATCACTATTGCTGTAGGTAATTGTTTTCGTTTTTCATTGAATATTATGTGGGTTATAGGGTTGGAAAAAATATTGTGGATAGGAATCACAATAAATCTTTGGTTGCGTATTCTCTATCCTTCAATTTCGAATAAATGCGATTTACGCCATTATTTGACAATTTTTTCCAGGTGGAATGACATACGTACAAGAGACAGACACCGACATTTTGTGTTCAGTCGCCATTTGCAATTTTTAAAACTATGAATTTTCCAAGAATCTCTATAGCTCAATAGTAAATATGTTCTATATTATTATAACATTATTTAGTGGCGAATAAATATCTACTACTCTAATGACGTTATTTTCTGAATTTAAACATATTTAATGGAGTTGTGAGAGTGTTTTTAAAAAAGTTCTCAAGCATTGCATTGAGGAAAGCTACCATTAAAACTAGCTAATATCGCCACTTTTTCCATAAAAAAGGACGAAGTATCTACATTTTACTTTATTTTAATAAAGGTTACCTGACAATAAAACTAGGAAATATTTTTGGCGTGAAAAAAGAAACGTATCTATTATTTATCTGTTCCAGAAACATACGTTTTTTTCTTGGTACAACAAACTGTCTTGGGACCTATCCATTCCGCCGTTTCCTCTAGCCGTGACTCTTATTCTCTTTTATTCTTTCGTATAACTAGTCCGATTATGCGGTTACAAAACAGGTATGTATTGTATGATTTCACGAGACTGTAATTAAAGCTCTATTTGAAAGCTATGACTGCGAGGAGAGCACTTGTTGACTTTTGAATTTTTTAACATCTTGAAAATTTCTTGCTTTGTTTATAATCAATGATTTTTTTTTTGTCAGAGGAATATTGGAATGTCGGAAATAAAAATATTCATTCAGCTCGTGTAGCTTCAGCATCCTAATTTTGGGAGAAAGTTTGGTTTTTGTTTAAACTTTTGCGTTTCAATGGCCAGGCTAAGTTTTTCTCATTTATCACCTATGGAGGTGAATAAAATGAAAATTGTTGACTGCAAACATTATAATTGTGAAATGGGGAGTTGAAAGTATTTTTCGGCGAATCACAGAGAAATGTGATCAAATGGAAAATATCCATAACAAAAGTTGTAAATGGTAATACATGATATTTTTCAAGAAAATTACAGAAAACTGAATTTCTGTTTTTTATTTTTATTATGTTCTGAAATTAATTTCATTAACATTAAATTAAGTGACGTTTTCAAGCAGTGGTTAAAGTTTCTGTTTTTTATCCAGTATATACTTTGATTTACATGAATTTTGGTGGAAAATACCTTTTACATAGTAAATGTATATTGATTTTTTTGAAATCAGGGAAATAAGTAGCTTTCGAAATATTTTAGTTTTTTGGAAACTTTTACGATTTTTGTTTTTAATTTTTTTCTGTGAAGAAAATAGACGAATTCACGTGAATTTTGTGAAAGTATACCTAGTACCTATTTTTCGAAAAAACTTCCTCCACTAATTTTTGATTTGAAATTATTTTCTCTCATAAGAATAATTCAATGTAAGTACACATGAGATTTTGTGAAAGTATACCTTCTTTGTAGTTAGTAAACATGATTTTTTTTAATTCTGGAAAACAAATATTCTGCAAGATTTAATATTTCTGGAATGAAAAATACGTTTTTTGTTGTTTTCATTGTAAAAATAATTAAAATTAAATCAAATTCTCTGTAGTGAATTATCTTAAAATTAAAAAAAGTGTTATTCGAGATATCTATATTCTTCAAAAAATGATTTATATTTTATACTTTATTTTTTGCATGGAAATCATTCAAATCACATTAAATTTTGCGAAACTATATACTTAGTACCTTTTTTAAATTGGATTGAAATAATTTTCTTTGAATCTGGGAAACAACAGGGCTTCAAAATATTGACATTCTCCGAAAATAAATGAAAATTTATCGTATTTTCCTTGAATTTTTTTTTGTGAAAAATGATTTATATCACATTAAATTTTATGGAACCATTCATTGTTTCTGATTGAATTGACATATTTTTTCAAAATCTGGAGATTATTCAAAATATTGACTTTCGACATTGACATTGACATTAGAAGTATATGATCGAATAAGGACGATAGATCATTCATACAATTTGGTTCAAGGAGCTGCCTGTTAAACAGCCCAAAACGGCAAATTGATTGGACAGAAAATTTTGATTTTATTAACTTTTATTCCTTTGTAAGCACGCCTATGTTCAATAAATCCAACCGAATTAAATCATAGCATTTACGTTAATGAAATCACCAAACTAGTAGCATTACCAACTAGAGACCAACATTACCGCAGAAATATTACGAAACTACTAACATAATTATTGTCGATAATCTGAATGGAAAGTTTCTGCAAGTTCCGTTGGCGAATTAATTTTCCGCCAGACTTGAAAAAGACCAAGAAGAAAGCAGTATACAAAACTACTGTATTAATAAAGCAAATAATATAATCTACGAGTGAAGAATATAAAGTAGATTTGAGACATGGTTACTACGTGAGTAAAGGGTTATTAGAATTTTGTTGGTTTTGGTATTCAACGGGAATTTATTATTAGGATAAATTTGCTGTTTTCTTCCTAGTCAGCAACGAGACCGAACGAACTTTATTGAATTTGTCATGTCACATGTAAAAATGGAGCTCCGTCGATATTGACGTAGATGCCTTTGAAAGCAAGCGTTTACATATTTTGTATTGGATGATTGAATATCACTCTAGACACCTGGATTTCTATTGTACCATTTTATCTCAAAATATAGTCAAACAAAATGAAGGTTTAAACAACCATTCAAAACGAAAGCCTGCATTTTGAATGTAAGTTTATTTAACATGAATTTGAAGTACTTATACAGTTGATAGTATATTCTACACGAAGGTGGTGAAGACTATTATCACTGACCGCGCGAGATAAGGCTCGAGGCTTATAAATGTCCACCACCACACCAAAATAAAAAATTATTCACAAACCCACCACGAGAAGCGTTTACTCTTTCGTCTGACTGACATTATATTATGGACGTACTCTTTATGTCATCAGTCATTTTTCGTAGAGCGCGAATTTTAAGCTGATGACATTTTTATTCAAATAATTTTATCTTGATAGGTAATTTCAAGCAGCAAATATGTTTAAGACAATCTATTGGGTAGACAAAATTATGTTGCACAAGTTTTTGTTGAACTATTATCCCTGAACTCTCAAAATATTTGAGTTTGTCCATTATTGACCTAGATCAATGATGGAAAACATTATTAACCACTAATAGAGAAATTCAATTTCAATTTCTCAGGGTGTAAAAAAATGAAAACTACCCCGAAATCAGATGAAAATATCTCAAAAGCATATATCTGTATCTGTATCTCTGTATCTGTAGAGTAGGGAGGGTGAGTGTGTAGGCTCACAGCACTTAGGCCACATGTGACCCATTGTACATCTTCCCGAGGAGTTATCCTCCTAGGTCATTGTCCATCCTGTCCTTTTCAGGAAGGTGGACAGGTCACTGGGAGACATCTCCTTTATATCGGCAGGTGTAGGCCAAGACTCACCGAACACACACTCTCTTATTGACTCTTATTGACTCTTATTGACTCCGGACACTCGCATAAGACATGCATGACAGTTTCATCTTCCTGTTCACACATCCTGCATAGAGGTGTGTCCACTAGCCCCATAGTATGGAGGTGTTTACTTAGTTGACAGTGACCAGTCAGAAATCCTACTGTTAAACGTAGGTTTTTCCTGGTCATCGCCAAATATTTCTTCGGCGCCAGCTTCCCAGGGTCGCCCAGGGTGATCCTGGCAAAACTGCATCCTTTGATTCCATCCCATCTCTTAAGGGATTGAGCATGGGTGTAACGTTTGGCTAGTTCCGCAATTGTCGAAGTCGTTAGGCCGTAGGTGTCACTGGGTCCTAGAATTTTTATATCTGTAATAAGCAAATTTAATCTCTAGCTCAGGTGCATGAAATATATAGTTTGACAAGTTCATCTGAAGCTACGGAACATCGGTGAGAGGCGAGGAAACATGGCGCATATCTGTCATAAGCGTACAATTGGTGTACGGTACCTATTTTACCAAGAAAAACTGGAAATACAAAGATCACTGACAATACCAACGCCACTGAATAAATCAATATCAGTCAATTGACGAAGTGAGACGGAAAAACACACGCACGCGCTTGCCAATAAGAAGTCAGCTGGTCAGGCCTTTCGAAAAAAATCACCAATTATGTAATTCTGAGGGTGTGGTAATTATGGTTTTCGTACAACGCTGCCAGAGCTTGAAGAAGCTCATAACAAATTTGGAAAAGTGTTCATCTTTTAATATTCATAAATTCGAAAAATAATGTTAATAGAAAAAATCCAAGGAAACAAGCACATTAAAGAATTTTGGTGATTAGGCTCTACTGTATTCTCCCCATTATTTTGAGTTCATTGTTCGAGTAAATCTTGTAAATATTATTATCGTTTTTGACTGTTTGTTCTGAATGATTTTAATAGGCACTTTGTAAAACAGTTTCTGGTGATTCGAGCTATGTGTTTCCATTTTGTTCCTAGTCAGTCTATGTATTTTCTTTCGCAGCTGATACTCAATCTCTAGCTATTTTCTTTGCTTTTTGTATACAGGGTGACAATTTTGGAACTTACAATGGGCTGTACCTCGTGATCGCAAAGAGATAACAAAAAAATTTTAGAACCGTTTCTAGGTTAAAGATATGGAGCTAAAATGACATGAGAGAGAACGCACCTCTCTCGACCTACCCCACCCACAAAAATTAAAATGGCGATATGTAGCAAAACCTTTCGAACGATCAAGTGTGTTGAATGTAGAACTAGAAAAATTTAATTAACTTAGTAAATGTACAAAACGGTTACCATTGTTTTGTTAACAATAGTACAAACTATTTCCAAACTCCTTACGAAAGTTGGCAATTTTTGCTTTAGTAGTAAACAGTAAACATTCCTCGTAAATTGTCGATTGAGGTTGGTTGAGTTTTATAAACAACCAGTCTCCATAAGTTTTGCGATTAAATCGCGGATATACATGTGACATGTTTTTCGGGATGTCTTTCATTATACACGTTTGCTGTATGCAAATAAATTTAGTTCTTGGAGCCAAGTTTCAAAATTATCTCCATACTTTCAGGTATACCGTAAACCATCGTGATTATTGTAGTTAAATCAACGTACAGAAAGTATTAAAATATTTTCGGACCAAACGTACAAAGAATTAATCTTCCACAAATGACAATGACAATAAGGTAAGTATCAAATAGGTATACCAATAATTTGAGTACAGAAACGAAATGCAAAATATAAAAACAAGACGTATCATTTTGAAACTGCAAAGCAAACACTTTTCTATTTGGAAATACAATCGATAGAACATTTAACACTTAAGTAGGGACCGTACTCGTACCTTATTTGGAGGTTTCCAGAACGAAGTATCGTTCCACAATTAATTGATATTTTTTGATAAAAATGTTTCTGCTTTATTGTTTCACCCTGATAATTATGACAGACCGTTGGAAAGCATATTCTACGGGCTTTCTAACGATGTTTCATAAGTGGGGGGCTGCCAAAAAAATTTTGTAGGTGGGGCATAAGGGTGCGTTGTCTCTTATGTCATGTAAGTTTTCCTCTCTCTACCCTAGAGCCAGTTTAGCCTCAGTCTCCCATGCTGTTTTTTTTCCGATTGTCGATTTTACAAATACCTCATTTTTCAGAACCTGTGTTAGTGATTATGTTCTCAAAAACATTCCTTCCTGGTTGTACATCCGATTTTTCAATGTCAGATTTCCTATTCGTCAGCGTTCTTTTTGCTTCTGGTTGATATCTTTTTGCTGTATTTGTATTTCGAAGTTTGTATAGGTAAGGTATTGAAATGTAATCTTTTTTGTTTGTATTTTTTTCTTCCATTCATTTGTTGATTTTTTAAGTTTTGCTACTACTTTGCCATATCCTTTTTTCTTACTTTCGCTTAGTCCTCTAATACTGTTCCTTCAAATTCATTTATTAGTTCCACTTCTTTGCCTTGTAAGCTTCTAACATTCCATACTTCTCCTTTCATCCTTCATTTGTATTTTGTATTGTTTTTTAAAGCTCTTTGATTTAGTCTATAATCCGTGTCCTTTTTCATTGCTCGGTTTTTTTGTTCTCCACTTTCCAATTTGTCATAACTAATTATTCCGTGCTGTGATTTCAGTTACTTTTCCAACTTGATTTTCGAAGCTTTGTTGCTGTGGTTTTCTGTCTTCTATTGTCCCCTCATTCCCCAATTTTCCTTTATCAGTTTCTAGCTCCGTAACTGTATATTTATTATTTTCATTCTCTTTTTTTTTGTATATTTCATCGGTAATGAATAAATAATTATATTTTAATACAGTTTTGTATCCTTCTTCCCAAGCTTTTTTTAGTTCGGGCAGTAGTTTCCTTTTATTTTCTTGAAGTCTTCATCAATACAAAGCTCCGTACTTTTCAGTTATTCAGTCATTCGTAGAGCCTGTGTTCTAATATCTCTTATTGCTAGTTAAACTAATATTGTCCTTTCCCTCTCTCTTACGTCTGTAATTAATTTTCAAGAAATTCGTAAAATGAATGCTGTTTATATTGAGTAGAGTCATATAAAATTTAATATCTTAAATGTGATTTTGATTGTAACGTCCAAAAATAATCTATCGAATACCACACGAGAGTTGAGAGTTCGATAAATTAGATAATAATTCTCCAGGCCTTTTACTTGCAATAGCCACTAGAGAACTTCGGGCACTCGTATCTATTGCCTAGCAACAAGTTTCATAAAATCTGATGTATTATTTTCAATTCATACTCACTCTCTTGTGATATTACTAAAGAGAATATAGCACATTTTTTTAAATAAACATCAATATCTACGAGGTACAGGCAAATGAAAAAGAAGACATTGACTTCTCCAGCTTAATTTGAATAAATAAAAAATATACATATGCTAAATAGCTCAATTGCTTTTTCATTTTCCTATTATTATATGGAGATAGGTGATGATGTTGCTCTTGCCTAGATCATTGAGCTTTACCATTTTAAAACTACACAAGTACACAGTACCTTGATGATAATCATTTGCCTTCTAAAATATAAATATATTATATTTCATAAATATTGGACTGAGCACGCTTTCCTATATCGTGAATATCCGCTTTATATTGCCTTAGACTCATCTATGTACCAGTGAATGGCATTGTTTCCAAGCTTTGTGATGGTGTTGGTGTCCCTGTTATACCATCATACTATCTTGTAGCATGTCCCAGGATTACAGATAAATAAAAAGCTAGGAGGAGATTCATTAATTCCTTCTTATCATCCTTTCTCCTGATTTTTATGGTGAATTATCCCCACCACCACACCATTGTTTGTTCCATGATTTTCATTCTCTGTAAATTTAATTCTTTTATGTTTCTGAAGAGCCCATGAAAAACAGGATAACATTCACAGGTGGAGTAGGATGAAAAGGATGTATCTATGTTTGATTATTGGTTATTTTTTGTATTGAGGAGGTGAAAAATATGTTTTCTAATAAACAAATTAAATATTTCCATTCAACAGAATTCGGATTTCCTTGAAACAGAAAATATTTTCAATTATCAAGCAGACTGGGTGAATACATTTAAAAAATGATTATTTCATTTAAAAAAAAGGATAGCTACAGGGAATACCAGCAAAAACAGTAGGTATACAGTGTGAAACAGCCAAATGGAATAAATTCGATAATGAATTAATAAGGGCGTGTTGGGAAAAACGCTTTGACACGTCGACTTGTATTTTTAAATGTGCATTTAAAAAAAATTATATACGGTGTGTCATGTGACAGGGGCAATACCAACTTTCTTATTTTTAATGCAACAACAATATTTATTTTTTGGATGCGTCAAAAAACTCTAGACATAATTTATGTCTAATGTCCAGTCTTCAACTGCTTCTGAAATATTAAGTGTTTTGAAATTTACGTGTTGAATATCTATATAATATTTTCAAAATGACATTGAACTGGTTAGGTACTAAAAATTCTTTCCATGGAAGATAACAGATTGCCCAAAATATGTTTTAACCAGCAAAGACATTTGCTGTCTTGTGACGAAAAATTTAACTGGGCTTTACAAGTCAGAAATCTTTTTTATTTTGTTGATGCAGCTGATGTTTGGGAAAATCTTTCATTTAATACCTTAAAACAATCCAAAAAAAAGCTTCTGGCAAGCTTATATGACAAACTTTTTAATGTAGACTGTGAAGCTGTCTCCAGCTCTACTTTTTACTGCTTATACACCAACTTTTCTTTTTCCAAAAGCCCTAAAAATTATCTTTCTTTAAAACTTCCTATCCAGGTCACTCGCACCATAGCTCAATTAAGACTTGCTAACAAGTATCGCTTAAAATTTACATTGAATGGAGTTTCGTACGTTATTAACCCAAATGAAATATGTACTGTATGTAACAGGCTTGAGCTTGAGACGATTGAACATTTTCTTTTTGACTGTCCGATTTTCACAACTATGAAACCTAATGACTGCGCAACTGTATCTAATTTGGAAAGTCTAGTTTTTCAATTAGAAAACCTAAATGTAACCTCGGCAAAAAGCATATCGTTTTATATATGGAATATTTTAAAATTAAGGGCATTTATTCTAAACGAATGAAACATTTCTTTATTATCAATATTATTTTTTTTAACGTGTACTAGTTTTAGGTTCCTTTTTGTTTATATAAGTTCGGCTTTTTCTTACATTTTATGGGGCACACTTTATATTAAGCATTAATTTTTTTTTCTTTTTTCAACTATATACTAATTCTGTTTCTATAAAAAAGTTTTTCTTGTATTTCAGATTTTAGATAAGTCAATTTTTTTTTGTACTTCCAAATCCTTGCTGTAAAACTTCTGTTTTTATAAGCAATAAAGATTATTATTATTATTATTATTATTATTATTACAAAAAATAACAGTTAAAAAAGAAAATAATTTATTTCACAAATTCGCTACATTATAGTAGAAACCTAGTGAAAACTATGTTTGCTAGAGAAAAAACATAAAATTTTTCTCTGTAGTATCTTTATATCACCAGCTGGAAATATCTTCCACACGAACAAAAACAAGACTTGCTGCATTTTAAAGTAAAACCCAAATTATGGAGTGAAACACGAATTGGAAAGTTTGTTTTGCTTTTATACACTCCTTTGTCCCCATATTTAATCCTGTAACATCGCCACAAGTTAACATTAATTTTGTAGAAAACGTTAAAGCTACTAAACTGTTTGTCCAACAAATGATAAATGGAAGAAGAGTATTTTCCTGGAGATTCTTATCTGCCTTATTCGCAGTAAAAATGTGATTTATTTTTTATACCACAATAAAAATAACCGGAGCGAAAGTAATATATTGCCATGATTAGATTAGTTTTCTATAAATAAACCTCATTTTGACACACCAAAACTACACGCCTTTATAAATTGCGCATAAAAGTCGAAAAATATATTAAAGCGTATATCTCCATCTACCCATCTAATACCGGGAGGTTTGACGACAAAAATCAAACAAAAACTAGTGAAGGTAACTCCAATAGCAAACTAATATCCGATATTAACTTTCCAGTATATTGGAACTTGGTTTCTGAAAGATCTTCCGCGAAATGAAGAAAATTTTTCATTTACATTGAAATTCACACAAAAATAAAAGAATTTAAAATTGGTTGATGATGCTTCTGGTGAATCGAATTAACCAAAAACACATTTATAAGCAGTCGAGATGTGGCCGAAGATTTGCCATGCTATGGACGGCCATCAATAAGAAAATTGATGCTTCGAAACCTGTAAGCACTATGGAATATTGAAGACGTCGAAATTTGAAAAAGTGTATTTACAAAGATTCTCAAGGCATTTAGTAGAAATATGAGAAGTGTAAACATCAAAGTACAACAAAGTTAGATGGAAACTTCAAAATACCTACCTAAGTAGAGATAAGTTACCACTGAACTTAGTGGGCTACTCAAATTAGATCTAAAAAATATGGAAATTATTTTAATACCTTCAGTTGGTCCTTATTGTCTGTGATCTTACTTTGCATCATCCCAGGAGGTGAACATAACTTTTGTCACTACAACCATCATTTCTGATGGGATATCATTGAAGCTCTGCCTTAGAAGCAAGCACTTGTCGACAAACGTTCACTGAAATAATGATTCCAATTACACCAAAGTACGACTCATTTTGATGCTGCATTAGATATAAGTACATCAAGGGTTTTAAGGGATGCGAGCGTTGAGGATGCTGATACCTCCATTTTTAACATTGAACAGAAAACTTTGCGACGATCATAATAATCGGCACCTAAGCGCCAAGTTTCTCATTTTAATCATTTAATATGTAATTAAAAACTCTAAGAATACGTTCTACTCTATCACTTCAATTTTTCTTTGGCTGTGAAATGGAAGCTTTCGTTTCTATATGCCATCAGTGGTTGTGATACCGCCTATGCATTCTATCGCCAAAGAAGATTCAAATTTGTTTAGCTTCTTGAAAGCAATACACGGCTTTACAACAGGAGTCTGTCAATATTTTCCAGATGCTGATCCATAGGACCTCATTTCAGCAGGTTAATCTTAAGTGATATAATCACTCACCGGTCACTGTACCCAGAGGAAACGTATGTATACAATTGACATACATAGGGATGAACCTGTCGGTTGTGCATGCAACAGGAGGAAGCAGCCGCATACATTATCTCATGTATGTGAAGCACTGTCTCATTGGAAATATGGACTCCTGGCACTGGAGCTCACAAGGAAGGAGCTCTTCAAGAAGGACTAGCTGAGCCTGATAGGGAGTACTGGTCTCTTCATATAAACGATACAACCAGCAGCACAAAAAGCATCTGACTGTCAATCAATTATGCCGATCTTCCCTGACAGCTCTCTATATACCCAAGATAAATTATTCCTACATAAACAAAATCCAACAAGGGATGATCTTCAAACTTCTCACGAAGTACTTTCTCAATCTAGGCAAACTATCCCCAACAAATGTTGTATCCGTCCAACAACTTCTTAATGCAGTGCTTGGATCCTCTCAACTGGGATTGGAAAAGAAGTAGAGCTGGGGTAAAGAAGGTATGAATTGTTCAAAAACTTGCTCCAACGTCGACAAAACCGGTTCCAAATGGATGCCAAATTTAGTTATTAAAAATGATTAAATTTGAGATTTGAGGTGTCTGTAGCATAAAATTTTATTCTCAATTTTTATTGTTTTTGATAGTGGTATTTGTTTGATAATTTTTTACTGAATATAGTCACCAATAAAATTACTCAATTTCAAGTCATGTGTAAAATTTCATCCAATCACCAGTGTATTACAGCGACAATACCCTACATGTGGTGTTTTCAGTTTGGGTTAAAAATGTCGCGAATATTTGGTATTGCATCTAACGATTCAATTAATGTACCAATTGAACTTTTCACAACTGTAGTTTTAAATAAAAATGAATAATATTTGATTAAAACTAATAAAGTCTCTATTAAAAATTATTGAACGTCAGATTGACAATCAATTTTTTGATATCTACAAAGTAAAAAATTATCTTATCGAATACTCCTCGGGTCTTGATAAATACTCAAAATTTTGTCGTAGAGAATCCTTCAAGCGTGTTGCTCAAAGATAATAGCCCAAGGCCTGCGGCCTTGGGCTATTATCAAGCAACACGCTTTAAGCATTCTCTATGACAAAATTATCTCGGTATTATCAAGACCCTAGGGGTATTACTACTGAAAGTATTTGGTCTGGGAAAGTAGCAATACGAAAGCTTAGACCAAATTTAGAAAATTTCACACATTAGACATTGAAACTTCTAAAAGGTTAAAACTGTTTAGAATTATTCAAAATACTGTTAAATTCATCCAGCATGGATATTTTTTTCCATTGTTATGGATACCTTTTCTTATATATTTTAACAATTCAATTAAGTCCCTTTTCAAATTATCCTCTCAAGCTTATGCAGGGTGTGTCTCTATTCGTACCTCAATTCAGCGGCTGGAACATTATTTTTCAAAAAGGAAATAATAAAAATAAGCTCGCTTCAAGCTCTAAAAAAACGATTTGTTCCAATGCCCTTGGTGGCCAGAGAATATTGACCACTTATTATATCAATTTATTGGATGATTCTACAATTGGAGCAAATGAAAGCTCTAAATACTTCGACACCAATGTGCTCTAATTTTAGGGATTGGACAGTCAAAATAGGCTTCAATGGCTACTAAACAGTGATTCTTAAAGAAATTTCAAGACATTTTATCAAATTTGAGTAAAATCGTTGGTTCAAATGGAATAGGTTTTAAAATTTCTTCTAGTCATACCGAAACTTGCTGACTTATCCATATTAGATACTTTCCATAACTTTCCTTCTCATAACGCTCCCAGTTCTCATAACGGTGGACATACAGTCCTTTTAATGCTTTGAAGTTTTGGAGGCAAGAATAAGTATCAATCTACCGTAAACACGCTCCGCTACTGTAGCCAAACATTTGGCTTCAATATTATACACAATAAATTAACTCTCTGGCTTTACATGAAATCCTCCCTCATCAAAATTTAAATTGATTGCGGGTCAATTCTCGAAATTCGTCTTCATACATGGCAGAGCTTTAGGGAATTTCCATTATAGGTACTGAGTTTTTCCAGTTTTCAATATAACAAGAAATGCCAATTGTTTTATATTTGGTAGTAGAGGATACATAAATTATATTCCAGTGGTCCCGCCTCTGGTGACAAAAATAATGACATTCATCACTTAAAACTCTATTGAAAAGTGTTTAACTCTCTTGTATTTATTTACAGATAAAGTATGGCATACAGATTTGGATTTTATTGTCACGCACCGCGACCGAGTTTTTTTGAATTTCAAGACTTCGAATTCGACTATTTTGCATACAACGCCATCTATGCAAAAAGGAGTTGCACTACCGACGACAATAGCAACGAAACCGAGTGCTATGCCGTTTATCAGTGGCCCAGTTGTCACTCATACAGTTATTAAGACTTTGAAGGATATTATTGGTCACGAAAATCACACTATGCTAGAAAATAAGGATTTGGGTAAGTGTAGAAATTTAAAATACATGGGGTTTCAGCGTATTTAGTTTATAGTAGAAGTTTATTTAAAGGGTTGAGGTAACCTGGAAGTAGGTGTTGGAGCCGGAATTGTGGGGTTAAAAAAATGATAGCTATTCGAATGTGACTATCTAAGAACGTCACAATTTTTCAAACTAAAGGCACAAGAGTCACAAGGTTAACGAGCTGGCCAGCTAACGAGCTTCATACAAGGCTCATCAAAGCCTTTCATTGGACCGGAACCCTTCAGTCGCAAAGTCGACAATCAATATGGCCACAAGGAAGTAGATGAGCAATCTCACTAGGATAGAAACAGGCGAAACATTTATTAAAGGACATTGGCCATCCTTTACGGCAAACCTAAAAAGCAGAGTTGAAAACACTGTTGTAGTAGTTATTTTAACAGAGAGCTGTAAGCTTAACAAGCACACAAAGCTGATGGTGTTCACAGACGAATGTATGTGCAGATTCTGGGAGGGAACTGCAAAGCACATTCTATAGAAGTGCCACTGCCTGGCCAATGTGCGGTGTCTTGTACTAGTCGAGGAGAAGCCACAGTCAAGACATTACATTAAAGGTTGAATATTTAGGCTGATTGGCTATTTAAAACAAGTCGTGCTAAAGAATGTGATATTGATTTAAAAGATATGGAAAGGTCGCAGTGGAATAGGACGATTAGCCACCTCGTCAAATCTAATATAATTTATTTAAATATGAACAAAATTATTTCCCAATCAGTTAAAGCATTGGTTTCAACACTAATAATGTGGTATCGAGAATTCCTCGTCTCCTATTCTGCTTCAAGGATAGAGTTAACATCATAGATGGGAAGCTAACGGTTTAATAGAGTGTTGAAAATACAATAACAACTTCAGTAGTGATTGTGTAAGCGTAATTTTTAAAGATTCGATTGCACTTAAATATTTCAACAACAAAAAAGATTCAATTTAATGAGAAAGTATACAAAAGAATGTTGGAAAAATTTCGGCAACGAGAACTGTTGTTGGATACTTACAAGAAAATTATGATTTCACAGAAATTTAACTTCCAACTGCATACGAAAAAGCAGAAAGTTAGCACATCTAATAAATTGAAACGTTCAATACTGTCAAAGTAATAAATACTTGTTATTCTTATTTAACTTGTTTTTTTGATGGCAAATATCAGAAGTTATAGAAGCTTTGTGCATTAAAGCTAACTTTTAATATCCTAAAGTTTTTTTGCCATTAAATTCAACTCGGAGAGCTTCACTCCAGATGAAAGTGATTTTTTACGTTTTGTGTCTCACAATGTTTCACAAAAAAAGAAAGCTCGTGTTCACCTAATCCCCTTGCGGTAATTTTTTTCTCAAAGGAGACTTCAAATTGTCTTATTTCAAATTTAGAAAAAGAATGAGATCCTGGAAAATTTTTAAAATAAATAGGATATTATAAAAATGAATAAGATTGTCTGTAATTTCTCAAAGTAAACAGTAAACTACAAGGTGTACCAAAAAACTGTGCATTCATCCATATTCTTGGTCTAGATCTCCAAGCGCTATAAAAAAATCAATATCAGAGAAGATTGCCCGGCGTTGATTTTTGCTAGAATCAATACCGTAAACCGAACTAAAACATTTCAAAATGATATTTATTCATCATCTGGTAGTAAACATCATAAGTTTTCCGAAATTAAAGTGAACATTTTATTATTAATAAAACGTCTTTTGACTTGCTACTCTACAATTAATACCCAAAAGGAATATCGTGAATATTAATAATGTACACATTCTATTTAAGCTGGGGAGTTGAGAAAGTTCTTGTCTTTAAAACTGAAAATTTCTAAGAGACACTTTGATGCAAAACGTTCCACCAAAAGATAAATCTAATTAGTCTTAAACTTCCAAATATTTTGCTTTTATTTATACAGGGTGATGGATCAGGAGATTGTGGCGGCCATTAAATCAATCTTCTTCAAAGTTGAGTTAATCTACTAATCGTTAGCTAGTGTACGGGGGTAATAGGCATGATGACTGATTTTGAAAAATTGCTCCACGATTATTGTACGCATAAGCTTAATCCAAAAAATGATGTTTCTTTGAAAAATAAAGGTTTCAAAGGTGAGATTTACGTTTTTAAAATAAAATTCAAATTTAGCATCAAAACGTTGATGTGTCGTATTTTCCATATTTATTTATATTTTATTGGTAATAGTAACAGAGGAGTGGGAAAAGATCTACGACATGATCAAAATATATTCTTGAAATAAACATCGACCTGTTTTTGCATCTTTTCCAAAAATTGTGCAATCTATTTTTTTACCGGTGCTGCCCCTGTATTATGTAAATTTTGTTACAACTCCGAAATTATGACATTGAAGTAGAACCAATGACTCCTCATCAGATGGTGGATAGTTGTAGAGTATGGTGTACTTATTCATGTACAAATCTCTTTCACTTTCGTTTATTTTGTGCCGATTCCGCTGCTTCTTTCGTGTCTATATCTTTGTTATCTAGTATTTCTCCTATCACTTCGCCCCACGTCTTTCTCAGTCTGCCTCTTCTCTTTTCTTTATCTCTGCTCCCCAAACTTTTACTGTTATTTTCCGTACATGCGCTATAAATGTGCCCATCAAGCTCAGTGGGTATTGTAGTTCTAAATCTTTTCTTATCTATATCTATATTGAAAAATTTTATTCTCTTTCAGTTACTCCTCTGATTCATATTGGATATTTAATGTATGTGATTTTAACTTACTTTCTGTATTTCTCAAGACAAGCTAAATGTATTATGTTGAAGAATTTATTTTTGTCTGCGTTTCAAATTTCTCTTCAATTGTAAATTTCGTTTCTGAATTATCCTGTCAATATATCGGCGTCTCCTTCTAAGAGTATATTCAGTTGCATTCCCTCTATTGGAATAATTAATCATCGATTTATCAATTAATAATAATTGATGTGTATCAATAAATTTAAATAATACCTGTTAATCCACTGGAAATTCAAATAATTATCGATTGATTGCTGCATCTTTTTCTAAAATTCGACTTGACTAAAATTTAATAAAGTGGCAGAGCTCTACTCGTTATGAATATTAAGTTTCAGTATTATTTGACTTGAAGGATAATAACAGCGAATTCCGCAGTTTTGTACTTATATTCCGACTTTAATTAAAAAAGTATACATTTATAAGGTACCCTACGTAGACTGATACCGTAAAAGAGAGAAAATGAAGAAGATTGATTCATTAAACTCAGAATAGATCTTAATAAAGTCTTTTGATTTTTAATTTTCTTGAGCTGAAGGTAGGAAATATTGAAAGTAATAAATTAATTAAGGATAGCGCTTTTCTGCTTATTTCGAAAATGTTTTTAATAAAAATCGTGTTACTCGGTGTTACTTTTTTGTGAATACCAAATTATGTTCGAATCAGTTTTGTGATTTTGTGTATTGGAATGTGTATTGATTGACAATAATTTCAATGATAACTCATGAAAAAAAAACCGGAAAAAAGCTTATGATACTATTCTGATAACGCTGGTAATCGATTATTAGAAATTTCTCTTTTTAATATTGGTAACCAAATTTCACTACATTAGGCTGAAATAATACCATTGGATGTTTGCAAACACTTGACTCAATTCTAAATCTTCAATATACTTTTTGTGTACATTTATTCGGATTTTCAATGGTCTCGATAAAAATTTGTCGCATCCACAGCATATTTGAAGATTTTCTTTTTTGGTTTAGTTTTTGTTAGTATAAATCACAACGTATTGTTTAATTCAAAGCTAGTTCGAGTAATGAAATAATTACCAGTTCTCCTATTTTTTCTGAGAAACATACGGTAGTGTTATGTATGTATGTATTTGGGGTGACATTCACTGAGACCCAATAGATCTATCGTACCCCACTTTCTTCAGAAACTAGTAGCTTCTTTAGTTCTATTTCCTGGAGAAATTTCAGTATATCTACAGGTCTCAACTTGAGTAAATGTTCCTCTTCTATCCAGTAATTTCCCAGGTCCTGTGCCCTGGGATTCTGAAGTTTTGTGCAGTTAGAAACTATGCACAGCGCTCCAGGTAGTGTAAAGATTTTAAAAATTATATTAGTTGATTTATTATTACTATTGGGTGTTAACAATGAGCCGTTCTCCATATACCTAATTTCTTTGTTCATAAATTCTGTCTGTAATTATTGTTACTATCATCTAGTAATGAGTGAGACTGTAGCTGAAGCTAGTTTGTTAGCGCTGT
Source organism: Galerucella pusilla (assembly GCA_910591695.1). Classification (NCBI taxonomy): domain Eukaryota; kingdom Metazoa; phylum Arthropoda; class Insecta; order Coleoptera; family Chrysomelidae; genus Galerucella; species Galerucella pusilla. The sequence continues at coordinate 78,226 of CAJUYI010000389.1, forward strand.
GTCACACAATCAAATTAGCTTCAGTTTGGTAGTCAACTAGTTTGATCAAACTGTAAAATGATCTCACCAATCTTAAATTGGGTCAAACTGGAGGGGTCAAAGTACAACAAACTAGTTTGATGGATTCAGGATCGCTATTTGTATCAAACCAACTTAATGAAACTAGCGTTTTCATTGGTCACTGCAAATCCCCTCCAGAAACTCAGTCCAAATAAACAACTATTTGGAAATTCAAACCACAGATCAACTAATGATTCAAACGTGATTTGTAATCCAAACGTAGCCTAGTAGTTATTCTATTCACTTGCTAACTTTCTAACCCTGTGCTGACGTTTGCGGACTTTTGGAACTTTAGTTCTTTACGTCAGGTTATGTTTGAGCGACCAGGGGTCGCGACGCAAAAGATCTGACCGTTACGCGTTACGTTACGCTATGCTATGTTACGTTGCTTCGTTATGTGCCTTGCTTGTAATGTAATGCTTCTTTGTAATTTTTACGACCGATATCCATATTTCCTTTGTAGCAATTAAATTCACTGCAACAGCAATTTGCTCACTAGAAAGTGCGGGTTTTCATATTGCAGTAGCATAAAACTGCATCTCCAGCATTTCAAGTGGACGACGACAATTTCTGTGCTTTTGTATTCTTTTAAATTGTTTATAATAATTTAAATTTTACGTATACATTAATTGATTCGTTTTGGTTGTGCTCAACAGCCCAAGTACTTAAATATAATCTTTGTATCATTTTCCATAATATCTACTTTGATTCCAGAAGCTTCGTGTCTTTTTTATGGGTCACCAGCTTGAGGTATTTTCAGTACCCACACAGCACATGTACGTCCAATGTTCGGTGTTTTGGATGTCCATTGGACCTACATGATTACGCTAAAAGTCCAGTGGACGTCCATTGAATGTCCTGCGGACACCACTTTAAACGTACAATGGACGTCCATTTTCGAACATACAATGGATGATGTTTTCACACCAAAAGAGTTTGGTTTTCCTCAGTAAATAATCTACATTGAAAGAAAGAGTTATTGGAGATGTGGTTTGTCGAACAATTCAGTACATCCAATAAGCATCCATGTTTGTACGTACAATGGACGTATATAAAACGCCATTGAATGTTCAGACTTGAAATGGACTTAAAATTGACGTCCTTTGGACGAGCAGTTCGCCGCATCCAATAAGCACCCATATTTGTAAGTACGTACAATGGACTTATATCAAACACCATTGAA
>CAJUYI010000389.1:79478-91259 GCA_910591695.1 Galerucella pusilla
ATGGACTTATATCAAACACCATTGAATGTTTAGTCTTGAAATGGACGAAAATGGACGAAAAATTCGAAATATCCAATAAGCCTCCATGTTTGTACGTATAATGGACGTACATTTAAGGTCCATGGACGTTTGGACCTGAAATGGACGTATTGTGCTGTGTGGGATAGTTGTGTATTTTACTTCCTCTCCAAAATACTCCTGTTTGAGTCCTTGTTAAGTAGGTTATTCATTATTTAGATCACATTTTGTGTACATAGGATCACTAACTTTTTCCATTTTGTGTAGATGTTTCCCTGGAGTACATTGTCCAGTGATCAGGTCGGTAGATGTCTTCAAATGTCTCTTACCCAGTTTCAATAGCCTGTTTGGAAATTCCTTGTCTACTTTGCTCGGTAAATGATTGGTATGAATGTGGCCTTGAGTCAATCTCCATTTTAATTGGTGTTCTTTATCCCGCCAGTTCCAGATTTTCACTCTTATGGAATCCTTTGCTACTCCACAGAACTCTTCAGCTTTCTCTAGCTAACTGATCTGCCAATGCATACTAGAGAAACTGTGCTGCCTCTTGTCAGAATTTTACCTATAGTCTAATGAAATTAAAGAGTCGCTTCATGTTGTTCTATGATGGGGAAAATAATTTAGAAGCAGTGTTGAACGTGAGCCTATTAAACTGGCTTTGTCTAGCAGTAAAAACTGTTAAGACTGCCACAAATAGTTGTTTTTCCACTACTAGCTGTGAAGGTGACAATTATTGCTTTTTCTAGCCAACTGAGAAGTTGAATTTCTCTATGAGTATATAGTTAATAATTTTCTATGATTAACCTAGGTCAATAATGGACAAATTCAAATATTTTGAGAATTCAGGGATAGTAGTAGTTCAACAAAATCGTACAACATAATTTTGTATACCCAGGAGATTGTCTTCAACATATTTGCTGCTTGAAATCACCTATCAAGATAAAATTATTTGAATAAAAATGTCATTAGTTTAAAATTCGCACCCAACCAAAAATTACTGGTGACAAAACATGTACGTTCATAATATATCGAAAACTGACAGTGTACTTGTCAGTCAGACGACGGAGTAAACGCTTCTCGTGGTGCGCTTGTGAATTGTTTTTAATTTTTGTCCTAAATTTGGCTAGTAGTTGAAAACATTGTATATACACCATGGTGGTGGAGACATTTATACACCTTGCACCTTATTCCGCTCGGGACAAAGCCCATCGCGAAATAATCTTTGTGCTCGCTCAATAATAATATACTATTTATCAACATAATTTCAATTTATTAGGTTTAAGTTACCGACAAATATTTTTTGTTTCAGAAACTGGATTCATAGGTTCCATTAACATCGAATACATGAATTTAGCACTGGCATTGGTAGTCTACTCTATTCGATATCCAGCACTTTTTTGGGCTACAAATAAGTGTTTGGGTTTAATATTTTCCTTTCAACTATTCATAAATGGACTACATATCCTGTTATCCTTTGCTGGAATGTCTATATTATACAAGGTAAGTCCTGCTTCCTATTTAATCCTAGCTTAGCGAAACAATATTATCTTCATTCAAACATACAAAGTGTTTCAAATATGGATTCATTTATTTCACTTTTTGTACTTTCACACAACACTTCACCACGTGTGATAAAAACAAACAGTTTGCAAATCGAGGTCTTTTTAGAAGAATGTTGAAAGGGGATGATTGGTTGGTGGTAAGTAAATAGTGTCAATGTACAAAGTCAATATGTTGGGTTTCAAAGCAAACGGGAGCGAATAAATTGAAACTTTATATAGACTTTTTACCATTCCGAACAATTTCACAACAAAAAAATGCAGTTGGTGTTACAGTAAATATCAAAATATAAGAAGAAAAGTAATTTCTTGCTTGGGGGTAGTTTTTTTGAAATTTTCACCCCATGAATGCCTCTCCCATTTGAAAGATGCACAACAATAATACAATATCCATTGTTCTCGACTGGTCAAAAACTGAGTGCTTTTAACGCTTCTCCTGTAGGTTTTATTTAACCCGTCAAATATTGGGTGAAGATAAGTAAGTCAAGTGAAAATGTTTATAAACTCTGTGCTTTAGCGAATTAAAATTGGTGGAGTATGATTTATTATACCAGTTTAAAAAATAAACTAGGTGAGCGGTTTTTTTCATAGCATTATGCTAATGCTGAATAAGTAACTCTGAGAGATACATCTATTACCATTCCCTGAATTCGACATTAAAAGTTTTTTCAAAGATCTGCCTCTCCGTGAGAAGGAGATTGAACTAAATTGAGAATTTCTGAAAAGAAACATATTCAGTTTTCGCATATACGCAAAATAATGTACATTTGAAAGGGACCCTACATTCAATACACCAATTTTTAAGCTGGAAAAACTTCATTTTGAAAAATCTCTCAGTAAATCGCTAGTTTGACAACCGCTGTGAATATGATAAAATAGACTTGAAGTGTATGGAACACTCAATGTTTCAAAGTAATCTTGTTTTCTGATCACATTTTCTTGTGAAAATTATATTTCATCTCAAAAAATTCATTTTTATTACAGGTTCACGTGGCTGGAGTGTGGAAAGTTCTGCCTCTTTTGAAGCACAACGCCAGAGTATACAATTTCGGAAACCCCACGCCGTTCTTGCTCAATTCACAAGTCACATTCGCTCTTTACACATTATCAACACTACTCGTTCTAGCATCCAGCATCGTCCTTTACTTCTACGGACATACCAGGTAACCATTTTTTATCCACCTATTTTCTTTATAACTTAAAAACCCGTCATGAGTATTTGCGAGGAAAACTCTTGTACCAATAATTCAAACGACAATTGTTTATAAATTAGGAGATTCCATTAAGAAGAACCTCAAAAGAATCTGGAAGAAATGTAGCAAAAAACTTCTACGTACGTAAAAAATAACTCCTGTCCAATTTCCGCTAAATATTTAATTCCAGATGATGGGAATTCTCCGAATGGAATCTCGCAGTGGAGAGCAGAAATCAGCTCGAACGATTGAACTTAAAGAAAAGAACAAACGAGGACAATCGATTTGCAAAATACCAAAGTTTCGGCACAAGTAAAGGCGGCGGTAAACTATTTTGATCATTTTACTGTTTGGACCCTTACTTTGTGGAATCTACACATATTACTATTTCATATGGAACTAAAAGTTTCTAATTAACTCCACATTTACAGTTCCTATGAACAAATATAATTTTGATAGGGAAATTAATATAATTGAACAAATAGCCATATCCAACGGTGATCCATTACATTTCAATACATTGATTATTAATGAAAAAGAGGAAAGGGCATTACAACCAATATATTTCCAGAAAAAACTAAATAAATGCAAAATTACAAAACCATCACATATGCGGATAATATTTCAGATGTAATATCTTACTTAAATGTCCAGAATGTAATACTGTCTATATTGGTCAAACCATTCGAAATTTTGAAATTAGATACAATGAACACAAAACTTGAAGTACTACATATTTGTGATAAGAAACAAGAACTGGATTTCCTTGAAGAATTAGAAATTAGAAGACACTTAAGAGACCCACAATGTGACGTCGTCAAGGAACATGTAAATCTAGTAGGATCTCCTATAAATTGACTTCTTAAGTAACAATTGTAAAGATCAGCAGATATAGATTTTCTTTACTTCCTTATCATTCCACAATTATACTGATCTTAGATGGGAAAAAAGATATCCAGGATATTCCCATAGCGTTAATAATACCTAAGCTCCAATATTTGTAATATCATATCTTCTTGTTTTTTCTGTTCACATATTGAATGAATTTCAATTTCAACATCCTGCACTCTGAAAAAGATTTTCTTGAATAAAAGAAAATTTTTTTAGGATAAACAAATCTGAAGTTTGAATAGAGTCAACCAAACAGAGGTGTTAAGTTAAAATTTCGGTTTGTTTAAAATTTCAAACAAGAGTTTGGTATCATTCAAACTAATTGTAGTGTTATATAAACATTCAGGTGATTAGATTTAAGGAAATTATATCTCCAATCCAAACTCCAAGCTGTTTACTTCAAACAATTAATATTTTAATATAAACAATTGATTTCTTTAAAACGTTATGACCATCTCTTGTTTTGAAACTTGAGTTGTTTACTTTAAACAACTACAAGTTTAAATGGAACAATACATTTTTTAAAACTTCAAAATAATTTCTTTTGTGCAAACTCGAGTTGTTTAGTTTAATTGATGTGAATCAAATAATCCTTTTATTATGTATTTTTATAATGAGTCATATTAAAGAGTGTTTGTGCAGCAACCAAATTCGAAAAGTCTAGATTACTGAAAAGGTAATTTAAGTGAAAAGTCTTGCTATCTGTCCAAACATATTTATTGAAGAATTATATAACACAAACATAGAATCATTGATTTTGAGTACTACTACTACTTGTAAACACGTGTCGAAATATACAAAACTTAAAAAGTACCTACATACATAGAGACGAATTCAAGGATTAATCTTTGTAGACAACTAACCCGGTTAGTTTTGTACTGGGATACTATAATTGCCACTCAAATCACAAATATATACATAGCAGCAAAGCACTCCCTTAGGAAAAACAATTCACACACATCCACTAAATCCATAACTTGGCCACAGGTTAATGATCTGTGACTTGGCAGTAAATGTTCAACTTTAAAATATATCTGTTGTATGCATATTGAACTTTTAACGGGTTTTGTCTCTGATCGTGTGCATACAATACCTACGGTCCACGATATAAACACACCGAGTACAGAGACAAGGGCCGAGTACCCACTTACTTATTATTTGCAGTCCAACTACTACTATGACGAAACGAGAGGGGTGAGGTATTCACGTTTCAATGCTCGTGATTGGGTGTTTAATTTCTTTAAAACAAAGAATTTAGAAATGTTTTTTAATTTCAAAGAAATATATTCTTTGAACCAATTATATGCAACAATGTAGAATAACATTATGGCATCTATACTTTCAAAGCGATGATTCATTATCTATAAGAATTTTATAATTTGATTTGAACAAATTTATATATTTCCAACAAATATTTCCTTAATATTTAATAATTGCCATATTTGAAACAAATAAATGTGAACTTTAATTTCAAACAATTCATAATCTATATTTAAACAGTTCAAATTTCTTCATTCAACATCTATTGCTTTGAGTTAAACAACATTTGTTATTATTATAAAATTTTTATTAAATAAATGTAATTGTTCAATTCAAACCCACCGGTTTCAGCGTAAATGAATATTCCTTAAGTTAAATAATTGCAATATTTGGAAGAAAGTTATCCAAATAGTAATTGCAAACAATTTATAATTTCAATTCAAACAATTTGAATTTTTTAATTGAACACTCAATTCTTTTGCATTTATTAAAAATTGTTAATTCTAAACAAATCACTTTCAAACAAATACGTTTACTTCAACCAAACAATCCTTTTTCAGAGTGTGTCAATCTGTAAATAAATAAATATCCTTTGAGAGGATCCAAATCTTTCGAGAGTTTATTTGACGAAAGAGGCATGTTAAAAAAATTGTTAGACAAATTAAAGGATTTCTATAAGCCTTTCAACGAGAAAGAAACAATCCCGAATAATTAAGCCAGACGTCCAAAACATTTCTAGTTGTCCATGTATTGAGTGTTTATGCCAATTGCAGGTTGTGGTCCATTTAAATCACTGCGTCACCCATCCTTGCGAGGGAGTCAGCCTTTTCATTACCATCCATATCATAATGGACAAAACAGAGAAATCAGAGTCTTTTTTGGCAGTTTTCATCAATTTCGACGTTACACGTTAATATTTCAAATAAGCCAGGTTGTCAACCTTGCCAGACAAGTGAAAAAATGTTTTGCAAAAAAAATATGAAAGATGTATTCGATGCAACTTGAAATTCCGATAGGTATTATTTTAAGTCACAGAATGAGATTATAAAAGAAACAAATCATTATGGTAGGACTTTCTGCCTCTTAGGTGATGTTCTGTTGTCAATTCTAAATCTAATGAATTATCTTAATATTTGATATTAGTGCGAAAATCTTCCAAAAGATCATGTGAAATATTTTTTGTAAAATCTTGAAAAGCTTTGGTTTCAAAAATATTTTAAAGAACTAATATTTTTGTCATTGCTCTCTAAATTCGAAAAACTGCTTTTTTGGATTGGCATTTTAATTATATATTTTATATATATTTTTTTATAAAATATCTAAATGCTGACGTATTGAAAAAGAAGTGAGTACAAAAATATAAAATCACAAAATCAGTTTTATTCAGAAAAAATAAAGTTATACAATTGAAGAATTACCATTAGTACACAAATATGAATTTAACTTATTCATCGTCAGAACTGGAACTTTCTTCATATTCAGCTGCCGATAACTGCTCTCTCTCTTTCTTGCAAAAAAAGACAAAAAGTCGCACCAAAATGATGTGTCTTTTTTATAATCAGAACTAATACCCTTTCAAAATTTCAAGTTGCCTTCAATATATGTTTTTGCAATATATTTTTGCACGCGCCTGGCATGGTTGAAAACCCGTCTAAATCGTCTGGTTCATTTTTTTTTTCAAACAATAAACTTTGACATGTAAATTTCAAATTGCCTTAAACTTTGGCTAAAACCGAAAAATAGGGTTGGTATATTTAGAAGATATAACCAACTATTCTGGTTTGCAATTAGAAGGGGCATCAGTTGTTGACCGGTTTCGGTGTATTTGCGCCTCATCAGTACAATGTATATAATCTCCGTCCAAGAGCATTAAGAGCATAATCCTAGATCGAAGACTACACTGGAATCACATCAGTAGATACATATCCTCAAGTGAAGGAAATGTTAAAAACTTAGAAGTATAATTCAATATCTGTCGAGGCATATAGTAGTTGTTTCTTCGTTGTTGAACAGTCATTGTTTTTTGAAAAATATCTTCCAAAAACTTTGTAATGCGGTATAATAATATAAAATCTATTATCCTCGATAAAAGTTATTTATTTTCTATATTATATAATTTCCACAAGATCCCAAAGGCTTATTGAGAAATATCATTTTCCTGTCGATGCGATTGACTGACAAGCCACTAGCCATGCCAAAAAAAGTCGATTAAGATGCCGGTTTCTTACATGAATTGCTTTCCATCGATTAACGAGACCAATAGGGGTTCTTTCATTATATTAACCTTATGGTTACCGCCTGCTGGAAACCCTTGAGACTTAAGATATTATTAACGCTACAGTTGTTGAGAAAATTAAACCGAACTATTAAATGTCAATATCATGATAAGTTATTAATCAAATATCTGAGGGTAAATATATTTTCATCAGGAAACTTATTTATACTGCTCGAAGAATGAGGTTGAAGGAATGCATTTGGAGCGTTTTATAGAAGCTCGTACCAAACTCTTGGGAGGGGATAAAGGCGCCAAAAATAATTATAATATAATAGTTCACATAGGATTTGTTATTGAACTGTTGGATTTTTTCAATTATGAGTATTCATCCAATCATTCATTTGGTTTGTGCTCAGCCCAGTAACTTGAACTGATTATTTGTACGATTTTCCATGTTATCTACCTCCATTTTAGGAGTTTCTTGTCTCTTATATAGACAACTAGTTTGACAGGGGAGATTTTGAGTAGTTGTATTATTTCTACTCCAAAGTGCGTCTGCCTGAGTCCTTGTAAGTTCTTTTACAAGCAGAGTATATGGATACGTATTTCTTAATTTAGTTGATTCACGTGTGTCATGCTATGCAAAATCATGTGAAATATGGGTACAACTAGTAATGTCTCAGTTATATCAATGTGCTCGGAGACCATATGCTTTCCCAACCTAAATAAAGAATTGCCATCATAGCCTCCGCCTCACAGGAAGTTCAAAGTGGCTTTTATTGACGCCCTCGCTCCCCGTGTTGACAATTGCCCCGGTCATAACCAGAATAACCAAATTGCACTGGTAGTAATTTTTCCCAGAAACCTTTGTCTTTTAGGCTAAAATATAGATGTCGTATACACAAAAGATCCTACAGGTCGCAGTTTGATAAGGTCAACCGAGACAATCGACCCCCTTGTGATATAATCTGATGTGACTTATTTATTTCAAATCTAAGGACCTAATCCCTCAGAACGACACAGCTAACGTCAAAATGCGACCATCTTTTAAAAGTTTATAGCACTCTTGAAGGTTTCTTATGTTTGATAAGAATATATTTGTCACCCTAAATTTTTATGGCGATAACAGTTGATATTACTTAATATTGCAAAAACTTTCTTCATTGAAGACGATTATATTCAAGTTTCCAACTGAAAAAGCCGATTTAAATATTCACAGCCTCTCCTTCATTATCGTCTTTCTTATCTAAATAGGATTTTAAAGACTTAGCCAATTTCCCTTTTTCATCTCTATTGTCCGATTTGCTATCTTTCACCGAAAAAGATGCAGATTTTCTATAAATTCCTCACCGTTACCGTTGAAAACTCCCAGCTCCCTAGGGCTAATTCGTAAGACGTTCGTTTGAAAAGGGGTGATGGGAATTTATACCAATAAAGCACTTATCAATTCCATACAGAATAAGGCCCTTATATCGAATGAAATGACATTGGTGAAGCTGACATAACAACTTTGTCTCTTGCTGACTTTACACTATTCACTATTCTCTATATTTAGTTTACAGAATAAACTAAGCTCAAACGATGCTATCATCATTCAGTATACGATATACGTTGTCCTGTTCATAACAAAATATCGAAATCTCCAGATGTACAAATTGAGTATTAGACAAAATATGTGGTAAAAAAACTGTTTTGTTAGGTGCGTTGTTGGAAAGCAATGGGTTTTAAAAGGCAGAGCAATTAAAGATGAAGGGTTAGACTTTTTGTTTATCAAAAAACATCAATCAATGATTAGAATTAAGATCAGGAATCTTGGGAAATAAATTGATTACGTACTTTCAGAGCAGTGACTCTTTCGATTAAAAATGTACCTATTATTGACAGTTGATGAGATGAATGCACTGTTATGAGATCCTAACAAATTAATTTTTCAAAGCAATAAAGTGCCAGGAATTGAATTTCACAAGTTAATAAAGTCAAATTGGTTAAAGGAAATTTCCATTTTGAGAAGTCTTTACATTTACCGCAGTGCACAACTGGTTAAATAATCATTTTTCACTCGTTTTAATTTGTTTGATTATCAGATTAGTTTCGAATGAATTGGCGGTAAAATAAAAGTAAAACCAACTCGCAGCTTTTATGTAATGTAAACACAGACACACACACGGTCTCGAGTTGATTATTTCATTTCCTACTTCAAATATCACATGTAGTTTTAGCAAATAGTGAAATTACAGAGTCGGTAGCGGTTTAACAAGACTTTGTTTGAGAAAAAATATAACATAGTAACGTCAGTCAAGATATTAGGAGAATATTTATGCATTTGTGCTATGGCTTGATCCTGATAATGGTTATTTTTTGAAGGTTACTGCGCTCCAACAACTTAAGTCATCGTACTAGAAAGATTGTGAGACAAACCATCAAATTATAGCCATTAGGTTCATGGAATAGAGATTATTTTTGAAAAACAAGAGCTTATCTGATGGCTACTCGCTTTTTTTTAAAAAACTCATTTCGTTTTAAATGATGAAAATGACACTTGAAAAGCTATTTGGTGTGAGAATTGAAGAAAACAATGTGAAACAAGCTGAAAACTGCGTAAATTCCGCCTGCATTACTTTTAGTTAAAAAATACAATTCCAACATCGATTATATAAAAAAAATTGTTTTATTTATATTGAATTAATTCGTCTTCAATCAATTTGATGTTATCTATTTATTTAATTAGCATTAAGCAAATTCCCATGAAGAAATTCTTATCTGTATCCCAAATTGTATTTTGTAACCATTTTCTCCCACAAATTACAGCCTCTCCAATAAGAATTAGGAATTTCATCAAATATGTCTGAGAGTACGATGATCCAAGAAAATTCTAAAAGCAATTTTCAATTCGTCTTTCTGATTTATACTCAGTGGCGTAGTCCAGTGAAAATAAATCAAATATTTGAATAACGCATACGTAATTCTTCAGTAAATACTTGGAATAAAGTTATATATATGAAGAATTTTTATCCACTATCTTCATATACAAACCCATACAAGAGACGTTGCATTAGGCAAATGATTAATTAATTGAAATTGTCGCTTATATTTTATATTCCAGCTCAATGCATTATTTAGATACAATGAACTATGGTCAGCACGAGCTGGCCTTCATCGAGTTTTATTATGAATAATTTGATACTAATTTATTGTTATTATAAGATCATATTCATTAAAACATCATTTCCGAATCTACTGTTGAAAAGCTATTGTCACTTTTGGCTGACTCTACTGTTACAATAAAGTACATGTTTACTACACCTGATGATCTATTAAGTTATAAAAAGGGCATTACAAATATACATAAACAATAAACTGATTGAAAATAGAGCCAAAAACGCGAATAAAAAGGTATTACCGTAGAGTAACCTTCAAATTTTTGCCGACACCTGGAGTATCGCTTGTCGTGATTCGTGGATTTTTTTTCCAGTTAAATTTATCAACCCTACTAATATTCCAATTTTTTTTCAGATTCAATACTTTCCTCAACCATCAACGCGAAAGTAAAATAATCACCCTAAGAGATGAGGGTACTGGGGGTAATTTGTGGAGCTACTTCACCCACTGTGCCGCCCTATGCGTTCTTCTTTCCATAGGAATTTGTAATGCTCCTCTCATCCACGATTACACTGTCGTCTACAGGGGTAGTTTAGACGATGTCACCCTAATTTGCATCATCGGGGGTATTATGCACTTATTTTTCTGGATTGTTATATGGCTGTTCTTGACAATAAAGCAGAAGTGGACGTTTAAAATTAGAGTTACGGTAAGTGAGGATTTAATTTTAAAACTTACGCATAAATTTCGTGGTTACAATACAATTCTATCTATGGGGTAATTTGAAGTTTAATTAAATTCGGTAAAGTTTCGAGATTCTGCAATGGCTTCACAGATGTAGCTCTGTGGAATTTTCTAAGAATAATTTTGTGATCGAAAGATACAGTTCGAGTGCTTTGGATAAAGAATCGTTACTTGTTATCGCTTTCAATAAAAAAATACTTTTATAAATCGACAAACGTTGCACATACACACATGCACATTTGCACATGCACATACAAAATAGAGACAGAGATTGCATTAATAAAATATACGATCATATTATGGTTCGGCCAATCCTTGAACCATTACGGTCCTAGATACAGTGGACTGCTGTTTTCAACAGTACAGGGAGGTTCCAAAGTAATATGAAATATTCATGGGCGACTCATCATTCAATTTAAAGGACGAAAAAATCCTTTGAACATGTATAATAGGTTTTATCGTTAATTTCATACAGAGTGCTCAATGTTTTTATCACCTTAATAGAAGCAGTAACATTGTGCTAAACATTAACATAAACTGAATAGATGAGGCTTTCACTTGATGTGAATCCATACTAAATGATGAAATAAATCAATTTAATTTGTTAAAATCTACTTTGTATTAAACTTACAGTTGTACAACTAGAAAATTAGATAACTTCATTACTCACAATAACTCAATTCATGAAGATATCAAATTTACAGTAGACATTGAACAAAATAAGTTTATACAGTTTCTGGACCTTACATTTTCAAATACAGAGTTCGGCAAAAGTCCGGGACCGGACAAATATCGAAGAAAA
>CAJUYI010000389.1:91659-157130 GCA_910591695.1 Galerucella pusilla
TTCAACGAATGTCCAACTATTTAGATGTAAGAGGATATTTGCTAGAAATTGTTATATCAATGAGTTATTAATTTTTCTTCGAAATGTTCACATTTTTAAAAAAGTCGGCATAACTCGGAACCCTCTGTATTTAGGTATAGGGAACCATTGTGAAAGAGTATCATATTTTTTAGGGGCAATAAAATATAGGGTGTTCTATAAGAAAAAATATAACATTGATACGCCACACTTTATTGGAACACCATGTATATCTCAAAATATTTTCAAATTATGATTTAAAATGGAGTTAAATTTGTGGTATAAAAAGATTTTCCAGAAAACTTATATTTTCTTCGATATTTGTCCGGTCCCGGACTTTTGCCGAGCTCTGTATAAATAATAAACATGATTTTTATATATTTCACAAACCATCACATACAGACATTACAATTATTCATTATAGTTCGGTCCACCTATTCAGTCATAAATTAGCAGCTTTCAATAGTGTGATACATAGTTAACAGTTCCATCGAATATTGACAATTACAACAAAGAACAAAATATCATAAAACAAACAGCAGTTGATAACAATTAGGTACGATCCAAATTTAATAGACAATATCATGAATAAAAAGATACTAAAACATACTCTAGAACATGTATTGCCTTCTGATAAAAACAAAAATAATCAATTTAAAAGCCCAACATACTTTGGAATGCCATCCTTAAAAATCGAATCATTTTTAGAAACTTCAGACTTGAATATTTGCTTTAAAACCGATTACAATTATTGATCCAAATTCATTAAAACCAACAAATCTAAATCTTCAAAATTTATCAGGAGTTTATACGCATTAAAATGTGGTAATAACAACTGTCCTAAAATTTATAAAAGTAAAACTTTTATGAACTTTAAAACTAGAATTTCAGAACACAAACGTAGATATGACCACCAAAAATCAGATTCCAACTACTCAAATCATTTATTAGCAAACCAATACACTTTCTATTCAAATTTTGAAATTTTGCATATAGAACCTAGATCCCTCAAATTAAATCTTTAAGAAGCTCTTGAGACGAATAAAAACAAATATTCAGATAATCTTCTGACCAAATAGGTATAAAGAATTCTCCCCTTTTAAACCTTTTTAGGTTTCGGTAAGATTGTTCTGAAGGAATTTCCATATAAACTTGTTAAATACTTTAGCTAATTCCATATTAAGACACTTTTTGCTTTTTATTTCTATGTAAATAGATTATAATACTTTGGTCAATATCTGTAAAATTCAGTTTTGAGGCACTGAATAAATTGAAAATTTTTCATTATACCTCCACTCGTTTGAGAAAGCTACTGTATTAGCGATACGCGTCACAACTTTAAGTTCAATATAATGTAGATTTTAACAAATTATTTTATTTCATCATGAACATAAACATAAAAGTGGTAGGTCCAATGCAAAGCAAATGCTCAAAATGTGCACCTCCAGCTAAAATTAAAACATCCTCTTGACGTCTAATGGATTTCCGAAGACGTCCGAAAAAGCCAGAGTATTAACAATACATCCTCGTATTTAAATATCCCCACATATGGTGACATGATGGGACTGGAGATCCTCGTCTTATCCAACGCTCTGGAAATAGTTATTTTCCTAACAAGTGCGGAAAGTGATACTTTCCCGCACGCGACTGCAGTTGACCCGAACGACGCGAAGCGGAGTTCGGGCAAGCGGTCAAGGGCGGGAAAGACACTTTACGCATGAGTTAGGAACATTATTTTTTCTACTACCGTATATACAAAAAAATATATCAACCCATTTTCCAAAATTTATTTTATTTTAACATACATATAAAAAACTTGGACCAAAAACTATTATTATTATTATCAATTATTATTATAAATATTAATATTAGAAACACAATTTATTGCATTCTGTGAATTACTTAAAATTGCCGGTCCAGTGGAGTTATTTGGTGTTAACTGGTGAGTGAATGACGTTGATGGGGATGGCATCGTTTGCAGGTCACATAAAGATGACGATGAAGGTGACGGCAACAATTTGAAGTTATTTGTAGATGAAATAATTTCATTTGATATATTTTTCTTATATAGTAGTTGTTTTGTGACACTACTTTAAAGAATTTACAAGGTTATATCAAAATATTTTCATTATTTTATATTTTCAGAAAATTAAAAATGCAACAAAAAGCTAGAAAACAATATGTTGATTTTATTTGATGGACTATTTATTCACCTGGTGTAAGAATAGTTATAACTTCCGTAGTAAAAAACTATCTTATAAGTTCAAAATTTGCATAATTTTACTTTCCCGCACTAGTGCGGGAAAGTGACACTTTCAAAGCTAAAATGCGTGCGGGAAAGTAGGTTAAAGCGCACGGTAGTAGAAAAAAGCTTTTTTAACTCCCGTACGATTACCGCAAAATGTGGAGGACCACCGTCATGCATTAATATACTTATTCCAAATATGAGAATTCAATCTTCCGAAATAGCTGGAAGTTCATTCTCCATACAATTACCGTTCAGGAAGGAAAAATTCTCCTTGTAAATAATCATTGATAATACAAAACATGGGAAGATACGTCTGGCCTCTAAGGCACTGCCATTGGCTGATCCATATAAAAAATGCACATTAGTCATTTCAGCATTAATTAACACAGACATCTTTTTTACTGGAAACAAACGGAAGTATAACTGGTTCTATAACAAAATTAGTCTGATAAGAATTTCTTGTTTGTTTTTGTGTTGATTTTTAGATTTAAGGTAATTGTTGAAATTCCAGAAACCACTGAGAATAAACATGATCTTTCTAATTAGTTTTGAAAACCAGTAGCGTCACTAAGGAGAAATTATGGTCGGAATAAATTTCGTTTTTTAACGACAAAACTTATCACATGTTATATAGGAACTTTTGGTCTTAAAATTGAATGACGAATCGCCCACTACAATATTTCAGATTACTTTGGATTGAAATTTGTAGAAATAGGTTTTTCTCATAAGGCCAACCGAAAGAGTGAATAATGAAACAGAATTATCAAGAGCTCATAACTCCAAAAATTGCACTTATTAGAATAAGCTCGAAACTAAAATCTTCCTTCTTGTAGGCAGAAAAATTGGGGCGACCAAAGCTGGGAGGGTAGAAATAGGCATTCCGAGTGCAGGGAAAAAATGCATTATCTGGAAGCATACAGAAGGGTGGGATGAGAGGGGTGAGAAATATTTTTCTTGATTTCCGACGTAATGCTTAGGTAGAGTTTGTTCAACCATCCTTTAACGTTACGTCATACATTGTCCAGCTTGCTCTCTCGTTCATGAAATGTATGAGACGGAATTATGACGTCATTAACGTATTTCTTATCTGGGTGCTTATTCTCAACCAAGAGATGTGAGCGTTCCTACGAGAAAATTCGCCATTGTTCCATTGAAATTTCATACGCCGTATTTTCGGCGATTCCCTTCCTATGAAATTTTGGTGGAAGAGGAGCAATTTTGTTCTCCTGCTTTGAAGCACACGAATCTAATATTTTCATGCGAATCGCATGCGCATAACGTATTTTACATTGATATGTCATGAATCAGAAGTAAACCGGCCCGTTTGCAAATCTTCATGTTCCTTCATGAACTGCACTAATACATTTTTTTGCGCAGAACTGATTGAAGGTTTTCGGTCCATTTTTATTTTATATTATATCTATGATTTGGAAGTTTTATCACTAAGATTAAAATATAAAATGACATCTATCAAGATATGACGTTTTCTTGTTACTCTTAAACTACTATTTGAGCAAATGGTCTACCATATACATTTAATCCATTAATAACATACGGCAACAATGTCCAAGAATTACGCATGGCCCAGAATGCGGTTGGAAATTTCAAGAGAGCAAGGAACGTTCCTACTCGTGTGATAGAATACTCACTTCTCTCAACTATGCTCTATCGATGAGAATAAGCGTCCTGAGGTCGACATAAATTTTATCTGTTACTTTTGACAGTTCAGTTGACATATTTTGAAAACAATTCTTAACATATGTCATTGATTATAATTTTGAGGTTAAGTGTAAAATAACATTCAACTAATATAAGACATACGTAAAACAACAGAATAGGTACGTCAACGATTATGACGTAACGGCAAAGGATGGTTGAACAAACTCTACTGGTGTTTTTGAGCATCTGATATTTGATTGTCAAGATAAATTTATCACTTTCTGATTATGTTCACACTAAAGAGGCTAATATCACATTTCACTTATCAATAACAATGTGACTAATTCCAGGAGTACATGTGTAAAATCATTTACCCACTCTTTCGTATATTCTGTTTAATAATTTGCTTGGTATTATTTCAGAGTTTTTTATTTGAATTGTCCCTACCTCTCGCAGAGCTCAGTTTTTGTTTGGAATTGTTATTGCGGCGTGTGTGTTATGGTGGATTTTATTCCAGTTTCAGATATAATAATTTTACTTTCAGCATTGAAGTATTGTTTTTAAAAACAATTTATTCTAAACATCTGGAAATTCGAAACGGTTTTATCGTTTGTTCTTTTGCTTCCTTATTTCGAACTACCGCGTGCTTGAAGTGGTTTTACTGTTTCGTTTAATAAACAACATCAATAAAAATCGTTAGTCGTATGCGATGCAAACAGGATGTAAAATGTATTTTTTCCCCCACTAGCTGTGAAGTTGACAATTATCACCTCTTTCAGCCAATTGAGAAGTTGAATTTCATTATTAGTGGTTAAATGTTTGCCTATTGTAAACCTAGGTCAATAATGGACAAATAAAAATATGTTGAAAATCCAGAGATAGTAGCTTAACAAGAACTTGTACAACATAATTTTGTATTCCCAAGAGATTGTCTTTAACATATTCGCTGATGGAAATTAGCTAACAAGATGAAATTATTTGAATGATCATTTTTTAATGAATATAGTAACCAATCAAATTACTTAATTTCAAGTCATGTGTCAAATTTCATCCAATCACCGCTGTATTACAGCAATAATACCCTACATGTGGTGTTTATTTTTTATTAAAAATTAATTAAACGTCAAACTGACAACTGGATTGAAAATGTCGCGAATATTCGGTATTGCATCTAACGATTCAATTAATTTACCAATTGTACTTTTCACAACTGTAGTTTTGAATAAAAATGAATGATATTTGTTTGATTATAACTAATAAATTATTAAACGTTAGATTGACAATCAATTTTTTGATATCTACAAAGTAAAAAATTATCGTATCGAATACTCCTCGAGTCTTGATAAATACTCAAAATTTTGTCGTAGAGAATCCTTCAAGCGTGTTGCTCGGCCTGCGGCCTTGGGCTATTATCAAGCAACACGCTTTCAGCATTCTCTTTGACAAAATTATCTCGGTATTATCAAGACCCTAGGGGTATTACTACTGAAAATATCATTAATTTGAAATTCGCGCTAAACCAAAAATGACTGATGACATAAGGAATTTGTTCATAATCTATTAATTAGGTGGGGAGCGAAAACAAACAGTGCACGTGTCAGTCAGACGACGGGTAAACGCTTCATAAACGCCATGGAGGTAAAAAGGAGAGGAGAGAACATAACAGTATAAAGAATCATCGACCAAAGTGGCTTCTCAATATGGCCGACTTCCGTAAACAAACCAGAGGCAGATTGGGAAGGATGTGTTCAACAAAATATCTCCAAAAACGTTCTCCATTTCTTACTTCATAGCTCCAAAACCCAACCTTGATTGCATAATACTCCTTTGCACTGTTCTGGAAGACCCTTGAAACGGCGCTTCTCTCTGCTCTTTTGCAGCATCTTGGAATAAAAAGTCTGAGCACACTTTCTTTAAACACTGTTCTAGAAGACCCTGAAAACGTTAATTCTATATGCTCTTTCACAGCCGCTTGAAAAGAATATGCTGAGGAAATCCTCTCCAAAAACTCCTCCCATTCCTTCACATATTGCTGTACACCTCAACCTCCATTGCTTGATATTCCCTTGCATTGTTCGGAAAGACCCACCTGCTACTTCACAACAGCTTGGAAAGGGATGTGCTGAATATATTCTCTTCAAAAAACATCTGTATTTCCTTAGTGAAAGCTCGATGCCTCAACTCCTTAGTTTGTTCTAGAAGACCATCAAAGTTTCCTCTTGCTCTTTCACAGTAGCAGGCTGAACAAATTTTCTTACTCCTTGCCTGATCGATCTTTGTGAGATTTCTGTTTCTTATCAGAGATTTTGTCACTAAGTTGAGTAGCTCTCTTCTCTCTCCTGTCAATACCAAAATAAGTGACATTACAAAAAACTCTATACAATCCCATTCCAATTGACAATAAAATTACTACTTTCTCTTTGTTATTTCGAATATTCTGTAAATAAGTGTTTAATAATGCTTTTAGTCTTTCTTTTCTACGTTTAATTTCTTTCTTTCTCGAAATTCCTTATGATTAATTCTCGGCAATTATTCACTTCCTGTTATAATGATAAATTCCCACGAAACCTTCATCTATTTAAATTAAGGGAAATTTCCTTTCAGTTTGCAAAACTTCCTTTTCGAGAAATTAATGAGGCTTCTGTTAACTTCCCCGAAAGATACAGAACAGTAGCAGATCCATTACTTAGACAATATCGATTATGAGAGAGTCTTGATTTTTATTAAAAACATCACTATTACAAAAATATGTGCATTCAAAATTGTTAGAACAGGTACTTAAGTGAGAAGAATATTCTTTGTCAGTTTTCAAGGAAACTTTTAGTATTAAGATACTATGATTTTCAAGATTTTTTTATATCACAATCGGTGAAAGGGATAGCCATAGAGAAATATAATATAATGAGAGTTGTCGACCCTGTATAACAGTTGGCATCACGTCGATCGAAGCGCACCAGGAAGGGTTGTTGG
Source organism: Galerucella pusilla (assembly GCA_910591695.1). Taxonomy (NCBI): domain Eukaryota; kingdom Metazoa; phylum Arthropoda; class Insecta; order Coleoptera; family Chrysomelidae; genus Galerucella; species Galerucella pusilla. The sequence continues at coordinate 98,555 of CAJUYI010000389.1, forward strand.
AACTAATTTTTGAGGGCGGGATATTTAACTTGGTTAGTTTGGATTGTGGGTATGTAAATCTCACAATTTGTCTAAAAATTGTTTATCATATAATTATTTCATTACAAAAAATTAATACTACTTCCATTTTTTCTAATGAAATGATTATAATTAATAAACAATTTTAAGACACATACACTAGATGAGAAATCAACACTAATTTAAAAATGTTATCAAACTGCACATAATATCATAACAAATAATCTACATCCATATTACCTATTATCAGCAATTCATCGAACATTTACATATTATTAATCACAAAATAACATATTTTTACTAAACTCACATTATATTTAGGAAAGTTAATCCAATATTACATTCAATTGCACATTATTTTAAAAATATTCACAAAAACTGCAAAAATTTAAATAAAAAGGAGATAGAAAGTAGATTCTCCATTGCTGTGAAGACAGGAATAGGTCTGAACCAAGATACTTAAATAAAATGCATCACCAAGTTACAATTTGTTAGGTAGATGAGTTCATTTGAGGCTATCATTATTGTAAGAAAAATTAAGCTTCCATTTCACAGGCAATAGCTACAGTATTTTCAAAAGCTTGGGTATTATTACCATGTTCAACTACTTTTGGTATGATCTAAGGATTGCAAAGTTGAAACAAATCTAATAAGTATGCATAATGAACCTGTGAATGCATTATTATTAAAATGATCTTTACACAACCTTTGATCCTTTGATGTAGAAGGAAATTCTAAAATGTTGTACCACTGTTCACTTTGATTAATATCAGATGAAAATTCGAAAAATGTTTTATTCTTACTACAAATTGCGAAGTGGCCAAAAATAAGTATTACAATTTTTTGCAATACAACTATGACGTATTATATTTAGTGATGATATTTTAAATGTTTACTTACTTAATTATTACTTACTTAATTAGAACTAAAATCCTCAATAAATTTATAAATAAACTAATTTCAAATCCGACTCACCATAGTCACCATTTTGTAGAATAATTATTGACACTTTCACGTGACTTTCACTATGACTTTGACAAGCAGAAGCTAGATTCACACCAGGCAATGTATGATTGATTTTGTATAAATTCGTTTTTAATGACTTAAAAGTTAATATACTAGGATATTTCATTATATTTATCGACATCGAAGAATAAATATTGGAGTGAAATGTAATTTATAATATTTCAAACCATTTTATTCTATTTTCTTGTAGCTCTCACGACCGAAGCGACTCGATGCGCGGATCAGTTGCGCAGAAACGTTGTGCCTTATACCGCCCTTAGAACATAAAGTAGTAAGGAAGGATCCAACCAAATAATAAGTCATAAAATGGTTATCCAAAATGGCCGACTTTGTCTTTTTTATTTATTATGGGAGATGTGGCACACGCTCCTTCCTTACTACTTTATGTTCTAAGATAACGCCTATACTTCAATCCGTCTCTTTTATTTTATCAATAGGGATAGCTTTCCAGGTCGTTATTTTATAGCCGTTTTGATAGTTCTCTAGAAGACATTAATGTGTCGAAAGGTTCATTTCCATGTAGGTAACATCATGTCATGATAATTTCTTTCATGCAAACCAAAAGAGTCATGATGTCATTACGCCGTCGCATTTCAAGATTAGCAGAGACTTTATCCAAAATTCCAACTGAAAAATATTCAGTTATCAGAATCAAAAGTATTTGGCTATCAAAAAAATTACAAACGTCACATGAGAATCAGTTTAAAAAGGATTAAGAGGCTTAGTTGACAAAAATTATTAAAAAACACGATCCTGGTTCAAAGCAACATCTCCGTAGCTAATGTAATAGTTTAGAAATGTTTCTCCGATATTCCTGGAAATCTGGTAACTATACTGTTCATGTGAGGAACAACCGTCAATTCTGCATGGTAAATTTTTTTATAAAGAAAAAGCATTAATTTTCACCAAGACAATGCCAAGCTCACACGCATCTGCATAAACAATCATTTGTATAATCAAAACGTCATGGTGGCTTTCAACGTTAAAAAAAGATTTTGATACAGAATATAACATTAAGCAAAATGGGAGAAACGGGCTCCTTCCTTTCCATCACGGTCCAGGAAACCACAAGATGGCAGCGCCAATTAATTAGTAGTATTGAATTTTTAGACAGTAATTACAGTTTTAAACTATTTTAAAACCGTACTTCTGAGTAGAAATGCCGTCTTTTATCCAACTGAAAACAAACCTGCGTATGAACAAAGTTGAAAGCTAATAGAAAGTTTTCCAAGTGAAATTTTGTGAATTAACCGTTTCCGACGAATTGAGGCATTCAAAAGAAGAAATGGTTATTCGTTGTAGTTGAAACTAAAGTACAATAGCTAAAGTTTATCGCTTTCATTGAATAATTGATAAAGCTCTACTGGTTTATACTAGAGGAATATAGTTAGGTGCCGAGGAATGGAAAAAGAAACATTTATTCTCGTACCTAGGAACTACAAGACACCACAATTCTGGAGTACAACTTTTGGGATATTACTGTATGGAAGAGAAAGACTGGCGTGAATTGAAGCCTTTTATGAATGAGACTCAAGAAACTACTGATATTTGGGACTTTCCTTAGGACCCGTATTCTCCAATTTGTTTAGGAAGAATTTCCCTAGGAAGTGGGCGAGATACCACAGGGATCAGTGCTAGTACCAACACTATGGAACGCCTTTTACGGTGGAGTGCTGAGATTAGAACAGCCACAAGGCATCAAAATCATCGGATACGCGAGCTATCTTGCAATACTCGCAAGTGTTGAAGACAAGGTAGTCACATTCAAGCAGATTTTTGGATCGTGCAATTGAAGAAACATAGATTAGGAAAACGAGCTTGAGGATATTTACTGCGAGCTAAAAATATAGGATTGACTTATACTAAGCATACACATAGTGATGTAATACTTGAAGGATATTCAGACACAGAATGGGTAACCGACAAAGAAAGTAGAAAAAGCGTTAGTGGATCTATAATTTTATTTGGTAATAATCCAATATCGTGATCATTGAAGGATGATTCCTGTGTAGCTTTAACAACAGTGGAAGCTGAATATGTGTGTGCCATAGTATTATGAGATTAGATTTAAGTTTTCCTCGTCTCGTTGTGTTCCACTTATTAATTATAAAAGGAGAACAAATGGATCATTTGTTCCATTGATCAATAACCTATAACCGCAAAAGGTACCTATCTTAACACTAATGTCATGAAACTAATACTATAATTTGGCTTTTTTATGGATATTATTGATCCGCTTTTCTCCCTGAAGAATATAGCTGACTACCACAAAACTGAAATATAAGGTGAAATTTAGAATTCCCTCGTTTTGAAACTTGAGTACACGGAAACACTGTGCACCTTTGTTGCTCTCTCTCTCTATGGCAGTCTCCAGCGTTTAGCGAACTAGCTCTCCTGGTAACGCTCCCTTACCGAATAATCCAGAATGCGGGTCCAGGAAGCACCAAGTGGTAGCACAAAATAGTCTTATAATTGTGAAATTTGTCACAAAACTTTCGTGATCACGCCGTATTTAAACGGAATTTCTAGATGGTCGAATATTTTACTAGGCAGTGTAAAACAAGAGTTCTACATCAGATCAGTTGTCCTGAAAAATCTGGTACAACTCTATTCCTGAAACTGGTTCCGGTGAACCAGTGCCACGAGTTATTGACTGATTTTGCAAAAAATCGATAGTACTCACCTAAAAAAAATTTGTTCGTCATTTCAACTATCACTTTTTGGCAAGCTATTTTATACAAAAAAACAGTTTCAATGTCTCATACTGTATCGAAATCTATTCAAGGAAGTATTTTCTCCTAGGTTCTAACGGAAAACTCGATATTTTCCTCAATATATCATTGAAAATATCACTTTTCCAGCTACGTATTGAACTGTATATTTTAATAACAAATGTTGTTGAAATATTATGCTAGAGATGAGCACATTTATAGTTTAGGTATTATAAATAGGTATGTTTATTTATTCAGAGTTTTCCTATTGGAAATAGTTGCCATTGAAATATTGAAAAAAATAATTTTCAGGGCTTTTCTCTGAAAATTTTCTACGAAATCAGTCAAAAACTCGTGGCTCCGTATATAGGAGCCAACCATACATTACTTCACACCAATTTTAGGACTTTCTTACCTCTTTTCACGTCCTAATCACAGGTTATCACATTAAAAATAATCAAAAGAAAAACAATTTTTAATAAAATCAACATAAAGTCAAATATTTACATATCAGAGAAAACAAAAGGAACAATAAACGACTAAGGTCTGGTTCTATCACCTCTGGTCAAAAGTGATGGTTTGTCAACCACTAGTCAGATGTTGACCTTCAGGTTAGGAAAAAATGTGCTCTACCATCATGTGTCAATTACTTTCAACCAGTGGTTAAATCGATAGTTTTCGTGAATGTAATATCCATTATAAGAATATTGTACAAAATTTGACTTTCCCGCCTAAAAAATGCATATAAAGGTTTTTGGTTACAGGTATGTCAAAGCACCTTGTTATAGACAAATTATATTTCCCCATGCACCTTGTTTTGTCAGATTGTTTGTTTTCGTTTCTATAATGGGAGAACAAAATATAAAAGGAAAATAGGGGAAAAACTTGATGCTTTATTGGTATAAACCAAAAAATATTGTAAAATAATATAGAATAAAACCACAGATGCCGTAACCTGGAAGGTGAAGCACCAATGTTGGAAAAACATTGCCGCTGAGCTAAACAGTTCCGGAATTTATGGTAGAAGGTCTGATCGTCACTGAGAATTTAATAGTAGTTCACTCTTTCTCGGATTAGTTTTTGTCTTCGAGGTTTGTCTGAGCAATCAAGTCCGGGATGAATCAATATTTTCATTATGATACTTTATAGGATTTATATTAAGCGCTAACGTCTTTTATTTACAAGTAGTCAATTAAAAATAAATGGAGATGTGCTGTGACAAAAATATATTTATTCAGAATTGTCAAGATTGCAAATTAAAATGTCACCAAAATTAGGTTAACCAGTGGTCACAGTCTTAACAAGAACTCAAAGTGGCTGTTACTTTATCCTTTGGTCAAAAAACTTTAACCTATGGTTATAGCGAAGCAAGCGGTCATAGAACAGCAAACGTCTTGTCAGATCTTGTTAACCATAACTAGAACTCTTAACCAGAGGTGATAGAACCGGCCCTAATCAGGTTAGTTAACGAACAAAACTTTCAGTACTTTAAATTTTAACATGTGATGTTACAAATCTTTTGACCCCTTTTGTCCCTTGTCACCCTTGTCGTATTCTTGTGATACCTTCCCCGCCTTTAACATGTGATGTATTTTCTGGATGGTGTAGTATATACTTTCACTGAGTCTTAAATTGTTGCTACGATATTTTGTCATGTTTATTTAGTTGTCACGTTCATTTTTGTTCATTAAAACCTATCTTGAGGTTTCCTAATTTTATTTCAATTTAATGAACAAAATTCTGTGAAGAGTGAAGATGGATCGTTTGCTTCGTCCTGAAAAATTTACCAGTGATCCATACTCTCCCACAGCTTCCAAAGAATGGAAACATTGGATCCATGCTTTTCAAAATTTTTTGGCATCTGCTGTCACTTTGACGGAAGGATCCTCTGAAAACGAGGCAAGTACTATAAAATTAAATATTCTTATCAATTACATTGGTACCAATGTGTATGAACACATATCTGAGTGTTCTTCTTATGAAGAGGCACTGAACATTCTGGGGAAAATGTATATTAAAGAAGTGAATCAAATATACTCTAGACACGTACTTGCAACTCGTAAGCAGCAGCATGGTGAGACTATAGATGTATACGCTCAAGTTTTAAATTCTCTTAGTAAAGACTGTATGTTTAAATCAGTTACTGCCGACGAATATCGCAACGAGTATATTCGAGATTCTTTTATTCGTGGCATAATATCTCCACATATAAGACAAAGACTACTGGAAAATAAAACATTAACTCTACATCAAACTCTCAATCAAGCGAAATCTTTGGAAGCGGCTCAGCTTCACTCAAATGCTTACGAAGAACTATCTTGTCCACCTTCGTTAAATGCTTCTACGTCTAACTATCCGTCAGATTCTAAGCAAGAAATTGATGACCCTCAACTAAGTGCCACACAAACTCGCTTCAAATCCACTAATCTGTGCTTCTTTTGTGGACATAGATGGCATCCTAGAGTTAAATGTCCTGCGAAAGACTCTGCTTGCTCTGCCTGTAGGAAAAAAGGACACTGGGCCTCCGTATGTCAATCATCCAAAATAAAACAGTCCAACAGAGATACTATTACATCTGCTATAGGAAATTCAATTATAGCTGCTTTTCATCCTAGTCTATCTAAGTCTACTATTAAAATTTTAGTCGATGGCTTTTATGTTGATGCTTTGGTAGATACTGGAAGTTCAGAGAGCTTTATAAGTTCTAACATCGTTCGATCCAGGAATATTAAAACTTTTCCTCTCACTGGCTGCGTTTCTATGGCCTCTTCTTCATTTACTTCTAAAATACTGGGTTACTCTTTAGTCAACCTTAAATTCTATGAGCACAACCATAATAAGGTTAAGTTATTAATTCTTGACAATTTATGTTCTGATGTTATATTAGGTCATGATATTTTAAGTCAACACTCGTCTTTGGAGTTGAAGTTAGGTGGGAATAAATCTCCTATTCGTATTTCTAGTTTAGTGGCTGCTAAAGTTCCCGAAGCCAGTATTTTCGAAAACATGTCTAGTGATTGCCGTCCAATTGCTACCAAATCTAGAAGATATTCACAGGCCGATGAAAAATTTATCGAATCTGAAATCAAAAATCTTTTACAGGAGGGTATTATTGAAGAAAGTCGTTCTCCTTGGAGAGCGCAAGTCTTGATTACTTCCAACAACAATCATAAAAAAAGAATGGTAGTTGATTACTCACAAACGGTAAATAAATTCACATTTCTAGATGCATTTCCACTTCCTAGAATAGATCAAATGATTCAGAGTATATCCCAATATACATTTTTCAGCGCCGTTGATTTTCAGAGCGCATATCATCAAATTCCTATAAAGTCTTCTGATAAACAGTTCACTGCTTTTGAAGCTTGTGGTCAGCTTTACCAGTATACTAGAATACCTTTTGGAGTAACAAATGGTGTTGCTGGATTTTAACGAGTGATCAATAGCATAATACAGCTAGAGGATCTTAAAGATACATTTGCTTATTTAGATGACATTACCATTTGTGGTGAAACTCAGGAGGAGCATGATTTTAACTTGGACAAATTCATCAAAATTGCACAAAAGTACAGGCTTACGATAAATGACTCCAAATCAAAATTCTCTACAAAAACGATTAAACTTTTAGGTCACATTATTGAAAATGGCACCATTAAGCCTGATCCAGATCGTATTAAGCCTCTCATGGAGCTTTCAGAACCCAATGATCTTCCATCTTTACGTAGGACATTAGGTTTGTTTTCTCACTATTCTCAGTGGATACCATGTTTTTCAGAAAAAGTACATCCTTTAACACACTCAGAATTGCCTCTTTCCGAAACAGCAAGAAAATCGTTCAATCTTCTCAAGCAAGATTTAGCATCAGCAATGCTAACGTCCATAAATGAAAATGAAATGTTAACTGTAGAGACTGACGCTTCCGATTTTGCAATAGCTGCGACTCTTTCCCAATCTGGTAAGCCAGTGGCTTTCTTTTCAAGGACTCTTACTGGGAGTGAAAAGAACCATTCATCTGTCGAAAAGGAAGCTTATGCAATAGTCGAATCTATCCGCAAATGGAGACATCTGTTATTGCCTAACTATTTTCAGTTGATTACTGATCAAAGGAGCGTATCTTTCATGTTTGATAACAGGGCGCATGGAAAGGTTAAAAATGATAAAATCCTACGCTGGCGTCTAGAATTGGCTCCCTTCAAATATGATATTATCTTTCGTCCTGGTGTTTTAAATCGAGCGGCTGACGCCTTAAGTCGGGTTAGTTCTTCCACAAGTAATCTAATTAAGCTCTCTGAAATGCATGTATCACTATGTCATCCTGGTATTACCCGTATGTACCACTGGCTCAGGTCAAAGAATTTGCCTTTTTCACTTGAAGAAGTTCGCAAAATGACAAGTTCTTGCCGCATATGCAATGAAATAAAACCCAAATTTTATAAAACACAAAGTACCCTCATCAAATCTACTATACCTTTCGAGAGACTTAATATAGATTTTAAAGGCCCCCTTCCAACTTCTTCTGGAAAACCTTATATGCTTACGGTTGTAGACGAATTCTCCAGATTCCCGTTTGCATTTCCTTGTTCCAGTACTACTTCTTCTGAAGTTATAAAACATCTCAAATAACTCTTCTTTCTATTCGGTACACCTTCTTATATACATACTGATCAAGGTTCCTCCTTCATGTCCCGTGAAATTAAGTCCTTTTTACAACATCTGGGAGTAGCTACGAGCAGAACTACTCCATACAATCCCCGTGGAAATGGCCAGTGCGAACGCTACAATGGTATTATATGGAAAACGATTAGATTGGCTCTTCAGTCTCGTAATCTTCAGATCAATCAATGGGAACAAGTACTGCCTGAAGCTCTTCACTCTATCCGATCATTACTATGCACAACCACTAATTCTACACCTCACGAAAGAATGTTCACCCATCCAAGACGCTCAATGAACGGAACCTCTCTTCCGACCTGGAGCGCTATTCTGTACGCGGCATTGACAGTCGTCGGTATCGGTATTCTAACAACAGCCATCGGTTGCGCTGCCGACGGGGCTAATATAACGCTATTCTGTATGCCACTGCTTTCGACGCTCGGAATTGCAACCAAAAATTATCGGCATAGAAGTGACGTCACTCGATTCGGTACATGTGGCCAATGAGCGATGAGGGAAACTGTCAAATTTGTAAACAAACAAAAGTTCACGTTGAAGATTAGAGGTTAACTGGGTAAATTATTCCTCAGGATATAGCCCAAAAAATGGAGAAGAAGATTAAAGGTTTCGTTGGAAAGTAGGGTTATATAATTAGATAGTGACAGTGACATATTTTTTATCTGTTAGCATAAATGATACAATTCATGTTTATATTAACATTAATAACTTCAAAAACTCGAAATTAAGAGTCAACTAGTATTGAAGAATTGATCTGGCGTTAACATATATCTCTTTTTTTTTAAGTTTCAAAGATAGGATAAGAACAGATATTAATTATTTTGAAGGAGTTTCTTGTTCTATCAAAACTAAGCGTTATAATACCGCTCAGAGGGATCATTTGATTCAGTACATTCAAATTTTACTGAAGGGAAATTTTGTGTAAAAGATGGGAAGGACTTATAAAACACTAGATTAGACACTATACACAATATAGTTACTCTTCAAATATTAAAAAAGTCACTTAAATAATCCGCAATTCCAGCCAAACATCAACAAATAATGAAAATTTCCTTTCAACGGAAATCGATAACGGTTACCGTGGGGCTCATTAGATCACGGTAGACATACCGATTCTCATCGACTCGAATTCGCGATATCGGTCGGTGAAAAGGTATACAGAATGCCGCACATGCGACTTACCGACGGCTGTCGATAACTGAGTCTTAACGATACCGATTTCTCTCCGAAATGAGTTACAGAATAGCGCTCCTGGCTGAGTACTGGTCCCGTTTTAATGAGAAATTTTAATCGGACAAGCAAGAATGATCCCTTAGTTGAAAGAGTAGAGCTTGTTCATGTGAATCCTCAATATGCTCAAGTACGTTTATCTGATGGAAGAGAAACCACCGTATCTTTGAGACATCTAGCCCCTCTTCAAGAGTATGACACTGTACAAGTTTCAGGAGAAGGTTCTCCTCCGGCCGCTCAAGATGAACAAAAATTTGCTGAGAATGAACCACTCCCAAAAAGGTCCACTGTTATTAAAGATCCACGGACTAGTGTTGACGATGCTGTAACACCTCCTAATCGTTTAGTTGACCATCAGATACCCGAAACGGATACTATACCTTCCGTGAAGAATTACGATAACAGTAGACCTACTAGAGCAAGAAGACCCCCTGCATTCCTGGAGGATTACATTCATTAACTCAGGCGGGAAGAATGTAGTATATACTTTCACTGAGTCTTAAATTGTTGCTACGATATTTTGTCATGTTTATTTAGTTGTCATGTTCAATTTTGTTCATTAAAACCTATCTTGAGGTTTCCTAATTTTATTTCAGATGGTTCTTAAACTTTCAGTGTTGGATATGTTAGTTAACTTTTATTTATATTTTTTTACCTGCAACTTTGAAAACTTTTCTCCAAGTACTATTAAGAAACGATTTAACGGAAAAAAACCGATACTCATGGAGGAAAACAAAGTTATGGAGGTTTCTTCCTAATCGTCGTGTTTAACTTTTTGTTGTGCCCACTCACGGCTATTGTTTTTTATATTATGTGTGAAACTAAGTGTGATATCATGGGATAGAGTGAAAAATTGGTCTGGGAACAGCAATAAAAACAGAGTGGAAAAGTTGCTTGATGGATCCGGAGCTTTTATTGGTTTTTAAAAGTTTTGTTTCGGACTTTGATAGATGAGGAGAGGGTCGAATAATACATTTTGAGGTTAAATATTTATGTTGGGTGTATTAGAGTGTAATTATTTTCTCTGTCTTATGTTATGTCAGTCACTGTTTTCTAGCGTCAATTCGTCAAGTTGCAGATTCAGTATTATACTCAATCTATGAAAATATCAAAAAACATAATGAAACCGCAGCTAATCGTGTGACAAGTCCCCAACCTAATTTCGAGATGTGATAGAAGGGACAGGGAATCTTGATCCATTGATCGCGGTATGTGGAAAATGTCAAGATAGTTGACAACTTTTAACATCAAAATAAATGAAAACCAGATTAACAAGCTGTTTATTAAAATAAATTCAAGAAACAAACAATTTGGGATTCTTAGTTCAGAAAATTCACTTTGAGATGTGAATACACGCACAATTATTTGCTACAGCAGTGCTCTCTGTGTATGGAAATTGAGCTGGAAACAAAATAATAGTAGACACACTTCCACACGGTTGAAAAAAAATCACATTCTAACCTCTTGATCCTCCGGAAACAATTCTCCAGCTCTTAGACTCGTATCAACCTCCCGAAGCTCTTTAATCTTTCTAAAATACCGACAGCTTCATTGTCAGTGCCAAATGAGAGTTGCATTCAAAATTCTCCTTCGTTTTCCACGGTTTTCCATTAAATCCTTTTGTCGAGACGCGAATAAGAGACCTTCTTAAATGGTAGCTTACTTTTTCACAAACAATTGAACTCCGCGAGCATCGAGAGTAGGGGTAATCGACGGTGTTAATCGACAAACGAGATTACAGATTAAAGGTGTCAGAAATGTGAATGGAATTGAATCACATTAAAGAGTGAATGCATTTTATGTAAGAGTATCAATTGCAGAATCGATTTAATACTAACAAACCCAAGAGGTGAAATGATCCCTTTAGAGAAATGGAATTTTTTTCTATTTCTGGATTATTCTCCACTTTTGTTGAAAATCCTGGCTCCATTTTCCTCCAATGATGTCCACGAACAAATCACGAGCACAACGAAGTTCATGAATTATAAATCAATCCAACAACAAAAACAAAACTGTCAACTGAGAATCGTGTAAACGCTGTGTCAGACGGTCAAATTAGCAGCAAACTGAGTTTGATCAAACCATCAAACTGGTGACGTCATTGCGAATTTGATGCCCGACTTCTGTGGTTGAAAATTTATTGATTTTTGAGTTTGTTCAATTTGTTAATACAATTATTATTATTATTATTATTATACTTAGACAAGGGCAGAGGGACAAATCCCTATTATGCCCAAAAACAGATATAGGTACTAGTAGGTAAAGAACAGAAAAATAAGTACACTATACACAATATACCAAATAAACTATAAGTGCTCTAGCAGCGCACGATCAAGTCTGTTTTTGAACGAGTTAGTCGATGGTGCAGAAACTGTGGATACATCAAGATTATTCCAGCTGTCGAATACCCTGTTTGGTAAGAAGTTCTGTCTTGATCTGACGGTAAAGTTTTCTTTTTTGAGTTTAAAAAGGTGTCCTCTAAGGCGGTCATCTGGATTTAAGGTGAACATCATATCAAGATTACCAAAATTAAATTTTAATATTTTAAAAGTGGTAATGAGGTCTCCGCGGTGTCTGCGAAGTTCAAAGGAAGTTAGGTTGGCCATGGAGAGTCTTTCCTCGTAGGAAGGTCTTCGCTGTCCCAGGGACAGTCGAGTGGCTCTTCTTTGAACATTTTCCAAAAGATTTCTATCGCGAACTAGGTCTGGATACCACGTTGGACCGGCGTACTCGAGAATTGGTCGGACATAGATAGTATACAGTTTGCAAAACGACTGGAACGAAACACTCGAAAAGCACCTACGAATGAGATAAAGTCTGGTGTTCGCGCGCTTACAAACTGAAGTTATATGATCAGACCAAGTTAGGTTGCTATTTACGATAATTCCGAGGTCGTTATAGGAAAACACAGAACTTAATGGTCGACTATCTACGAAGTACGGTAGTAGTGGGTTGTTTTTACCAATTCGGAGCACTACACATTTTTCCGTGTTCAATGGAAGTAGCCACTGAGAACACCATCTGGAGATGGAGTTTAAATCCAGCTGGAGGGTTTGTTGGTTGGTGATTGGATTCGTATATATCTTTGTGTCATCAGCGTACAAAGATATTTTATTAGTTACGTGATAAGGAAGATCGCTGGTGTATACCGTAAAAAGCGGAGGACCAAGAACAGAACCCTGTGGCACTCCACTTTCCACCAATCTATCCCTTGAGAAGTCTTCGCCAACTCTTACTTTAAAATATCTATCCGTTAGAAAGTCGTCAATCCAGCTAAGTAAAGAGCCGCGAATGCCGAAGTGTTCCAGCTTGTGTAGAAGTCTGCGCCTGGGAACGCGATCAAAGGCCTTGGAAAAGTCCAGATAGACAATATCTACTGGCTGCCGATCGTTAAGAGATGACGTCCAGTCATTAACACAGTGTAGCAGGTTGGTTAGGGTGGAACGGCCGGCGACAAATCCGTGTTGTTGCGTTGGAATCACATTTTCCAGGAGAAGAAATTTGGTCGTCTCCTCCGAAATAGTGGCTTCCATGACTTTACTGACCACTGGCAGCAGACTAATCGGGCGGTAGTTATTGGAATCAAGTTTGTTACCTTTTTTGAATATGGGGGTGATAGATGCTAATTTCCAGCTGGGGGGTATGGAACTTTGAGTAAAGGAAGCCTGCATAATTAACGACAGGGGAGTTGCAAGCGAGTTTGCGCAGCTTTTTAGGAGTTTTGGAGTTAGACCATCTAAACCAGGTGATGCGTTAGCGCGTAGTTTCAGTAAGTGCTGTTTTATACGGTCTGGTGTAAATACTACATGTTCCAAAGATGCCTTGAGGCGAGGACAGTTAATTAATGGGAGGTTGTCATTATTGGGTTCTTGAGTGAAAACTCGTGAGAAAGCTAGAGAGAGCGTCTCAGAAGACTCTTTATTAGAAGAGCATACAGTGTAGTCGGGTTTTTGAAGTAGGGGAATGGAAACTTTTGATGATAGGGACGATCGTATATATTTGAAAACCTTTTTACTGTTACCACTAGAAATGATGTTTTCTTCAAAATTTTGTCTTAAAGTTTTGAGAGATAGTTGAAGGATATTAGAAAATCTGCGATGGTTCAGGAAGTCACTCAGAAGCTGTGTGCGCTGATATTTACGCCAGAGGCGCCGTTTGTGTTTGATACGTTGTAGTGCTGCGTGGTTTATCCAGGGTTTGAGATGGTTTTTATAAATCTCACGGACAGTAGTGTGTGCAGAGATTATTCTGAGAGTAGTATCATGAAATGCGTCCCACATTAACAAGGGATCGGATACATTTGTGAAAATGGAGCCCCATTCAAGTCGAGACAGCTGTGAATTAACTTCAGAGAAATTAGTAGTAGCATAAGTTGTGATTTTATTTTTGCCCGGTAATGTCTGGATAAACTGAACGTGGGCAGTTATGACTGCATGGTCTGATTTTCCAACAGGAGAGTCTATTTCGAGAGATGAGATTAGCTGTTCATCATTGGTGATGAAAATGGAAGGTGGAGATAAAGTTGTGTTTTTATTATCACTATTAGCCGTCGAAATAGTTTGATACCAAACAAAAAGCAGGCCTAGGGGATGAATCAAGAAAAGCTTCCATCCAGATAGCACAAGACGCCTTGAAGACCTTTATTTTATACCTTTTCTTAGTCTGAACTCGTCGTTTGCACCAATAGAAGCATAAGCTTAGAATAGCTATGGCCAGTTTGAAATTTAAGGTCGCTTAGTTAAAGTTCAGTTGTACCAATGTTTTTGCTCTGCTTCTTAACTAAGTGTTTAAACATTTGTCAACCTCGCTATTTAAGTTCAGTTTTATTCATTTCTTTATGGTTTCTAGTGACTTTTCGTTTTTGTGGTTTGAAATAACGTATTGAAAGCTGTTGAAAGTCAATTCTTTGAAAATCAAAGGATTTTATTTTTATTTTTTTTGAATAAGAAAATTGTTTATAATGGAAAACAGTATAAAATAAGAAAATCAGATCGGCAAATTATACAGTTCGGGAAAAAGAATTGCTAATATCCATAGCTGCAAAATACAAAGAGGTTATTGAAAATAAGAAAACTGATGGCCTGTCTGGACTTACAGAAATTGTCAGATTGTCCAAATAATCTTCTACCATTTTTACGAGTTGTAAAACAGTTGGCTTGGTCAAGCGAAACCTTTGGAAAAAGGTTTTCTCATCCAATTCTTCATAATAGTTTTTACGGTTGTACCGTCTTCTTGGAAATCCATTTTCAAGAATATCCAATACTTCCAGATCATCCTCCATAAACATCCTTCTTCAAAAATGAAAGAAAACCGAAAACAGAAAAAGGTTAGAAATCTCCACTTTGAGGATAAGTGGAGAATAATCGAGCGTTTTTCTAAGCTTAGCTAGGTGCAGCTTGAAATGACCAGTTGTTCATGGTGCAAAACAAAACTTTCTCAAGGCGCCACTTAACTTTAAGTTTACTTAAATATCAATTGGTGCAAACGGCCATTAGTCCCTGAATAAGACGTCTTAAAAATGTCTTTCTTAAGACATTTTGAAGATAACTGATTCTCATATCTTAAATACGTCTTAAAGACATGACATGATCCAATTTCAGATTGATGACGTCGTTTTACAATTTGATCAAACTAGTTGACAGCCAAACTGAAGCTAATTTGATCATCTGACACAAATTATTAATTATTAATACAATTCTAATTCTAATGTTAATTTTAATATGTTTAATTTTTCTATTAAACACGATCACCTTTGATTATATTAGATAACACTTGATTCAGTTGACTTCTGTCAAAGTAACTTTCCGGAATCTGTCGCTTGATAGTTGCAGTCTCCATAATTGCAGTGCCCATGCACTCCAAATTAACCTGAGACGTAGTTTTCTTTAGTCAAAATTGCTTATACCTTGTTTTTAAACTAGGAGGAGGATTTTAAGAAACCTCACCACTCAAAGTTACTAGATTAAGAGGGTGTTCCGAAAGGGTCGTGTTCAGACTTTTCGAACTAATTGACAAGTATGTGATATAAGTATTATATTGCTGGCAGGTATCGTGTCCAATGAGGGATCAATGCAAGTCTAGAATTTGGATCATCATTGGCCACAGGCCATGGCGAAAGTTGTAACCCAATGTCACATCATTCTGAACAAAATTTGAGGTTATCATTAGTAATCCATTTCAAATTGGATGATATAAATATATACAAAAAAGCTACTGTGTGTTTAAATATTCTCTATTCACATTTGAGAACGAACTAGAAGTCAACAGAATTTTTATATCAAAAAATACAATAATAATGTAATACTGTTATATAAGTAAAACTTGATGTAGAAATTTTTACAATAATTAGATTTTACTTGGAAATTTATATTATTAACAAGAAAAAACAAGCCTAGATTTTGTTTATTAAACTGAATAAATAATAAAAATAGCACTTAACTTGGTTGGAATATAATATACTTAGATAAAAATAATACAACAAACGTGAAAAGATGTACCTAATGAAGATTGAAGTTATGATATTTTCATATAAACACAAAACTGACAAATATCGTTGTCGGTTGTATCAAAAAAGCTGTGTGAAACGGGCGGCAATTCAACCAATCACTAGGCTGCAGAAATGCCAACTTAAATTCAAATCGCTCCTCTTAGTTTAAAAACAAGGTATAGAGAAGGACAAAACATCCAGTTCAAAATGATGATTTCTATTATATAGTTTTCTCTGAAACTCAGGATCTATTTATCTGTCTAAGTAATCGTCAAATATATCATTTTCTGGAGAGCTTATATTTCATATGTTTTCAAATTTGAATCGAGAAATACTATTTCTGCAAAAGCTTTGTAACTATAATTTGGATTGTGTGGATTTTGGAGGTTATTTTAAACAAACCAGTTTTTGACGGAAATTGATCGTTAAATTGATGATATAAAGACTGCATGGTTATTAATCTGGAGCTAAAATATAATCAAAGTCCGTTCAGCGCTTTAAGTTAAATAAATACATTATTTTTTAATATCAAATAATTTGCATCAACTCAGGTTTTATTGGTTATTTTGGTTATTTAGAGCTTCAGTTCACCTGTAATTTAAATCTAGATGTGAACACGATTTATTTCAGCACAAGGGACTTGACACATAATTCAATAACCTGTCAGAAAATCTCATGTATTGTTTGTATTCAACGGATATTTATTGCGACATTCCGAAAGTTTGCTATGGCTTAGTAATTTATTTCGAATCAACAAGTTGGTGTTTATTGAAAGTAAAGTTGAATTAACCAAAAAATAGTTAATGACTATCGTTAAGTGATTTCCAAAGTTATACCGTACGGGACAGTAGTTTGAGAACAAATTTCTCTATAGAACTTTTCTAAAAATATTTTTAAATCTTTGTAGGTATTGAAAAAGATTAATGTAAAAGGCACTTCTATAAATCCTTTGTAATCGTCACAAGACAAACTACTTGCAACTTTCCACTTTTTGTTTACTGAAGTTCTTTTCCTTTGGGTCACTTTCTGTTTTTAGAACTGGTAGAACTGGAATATTTTGATTTAAAGGTACAATTAACAAAAGAGCAATTATTACAATAGTTGAATGAAGATCCAGCAGCGGGATTTCATTTCACGACATGATTTTATCCTGTCGTTCGATGTCGAATACGATCTTCAATTCGATCGGATCGGATCATCCCATTCTATTTCACGATCGAAATGCAAGCTGGGCAGTAGTTTTGATACCAGTCTCATATAATATAAAGTTGGTCGAAAATGGTTTTTGACATTTTCTGCAGAATTATTTTATATTTGGCATATTGAAAAAACTCTAATTACATTTTTAAACTTTTGATTTATGTATCTGCTCAAATGCTATATTGATGTCATCAAGATACAAGATTGCCACTGGGAAATTTATATTTGGCATATTGAAAAAACTCTAATTACATTCTTGAACTTTTAATTTATACATATTGCGAAAAAGTTTAATCGGTCATACGATTTACGCAAGTACGATAAGGATAATATGAGAAAAACTACTTGAAAGAGAGAGAAGAATAATTGTTGGCAGCTAGCGATGGGCGTATTTAGTTCCAGAGGCTGGAAGAATGTTCATCGCCCCCCCTAATGCTATATTAATGTCATCAAGCTACAAGATTGCCACTGGGAAATTCTATGGAGAAAAATAGAGATTTTGCAAATGGCACGTTCATTGGGGTCTCAGGAATGGATAAGCAGAAAAAAATTATTGGCTAGATTAGCCATCGAACTTAATTTATTGGGATTAGGAGAAACAATAATTCTTTTATTGATCTGCAAGGTTTTTAGTTGTTTGAAAGATATAGATTAGGTATTGATAGTAATAATATCAATATTTTCAGGATGACTACTCTGAACTTACAAATTATTTAATCTATAAAGTTCTATGAATCGCAAGTCAGGTATTTCAAAGAGGTTACTATTCTAAGTTTTCATCGTTGCCGACAAAGGAGTAAATTTCTTCGGGCTTGCACTATCATTAAAAGACTCTCCCTCACAATAGATAACATTGCACTAAGAATAATGGTTTATGGAATAAAAATTGACTTCTCTTGATGTCATTTTCGTTAATATTCTCAAAAATCGGCAGAAAACACATAAAACGATTTTTTTTGTTTTCAAAAATTACAATGCACAGGTCAGAATATGTCAGAAAATGCCAAATATCCTAATTTTCAAAATAAGTGAACGAATACGACTGGTCCACACCTAAAGAGTGAATTGACTCGTATTTCTACTATTCGAAAAATAGGATCGCCGGTTGTCGATTTTTGTGGGCTGTTACGACCGTATCGTAAAATAGAATCCCGGTGCAGACTTTTTAGTTTTTTTAACTGATTAAGATGTACCCATTTCTACTACGCATGTTGGTAATAATTTGATCAAGTAGGGTTTTATTGAGTTCACATCGCTAGCACGTGATTATCACAAGTTTCTGACCACTTTAGGCCAATCGACTGATCACGGTCAGCCATATTTTTTTCAATGGACATATTATCATACCAGCGATTATTCTCGGCTTCCAGGGACGATTTAGCCTGAGGAATAATCCGTTGGTTAATATATGTTTTTCAAAGTATTTGACAAGACAAACGTTGTGGAGGTTTTTACTAAAAAGTTGCTTCGTAGAACCACCTTTACTAAAAACTAAACGGAACTGAAAAAGTCACACAAACAAGCAGCAGCTTCCTCGCTCCAATGATAAATTTCATATTCTTAAAATATTTTCCTTCTGAAAGCTTACTTGTTAGGTTCCAAATGGTTTTGGCGTAGCTTTTAACTCTGCACCTTATTTTCTTTTATTGTTCATAGACCATAGATCATCCCTATCAATCCAAGCCAATTCTTCCATCTTAATATTGAAACTTTGTAAGATTGCAAAATTCCATTAATGCTTTCCATACAATTTTTCCACTGTAAACAGAATCCTCTGGTATATTTGCTTCATAGAGATTTGCTTTGATGGTTTCATTAGCATTCTCGTCAGTATGACAACCAAATAGCGACATTCCAAAAATATTAAATGTTTGAAACGTCAAAATCGACATATATCCAAATGTATCCATAGCAACGTGATAAAATACAGCCCACGGGATGTATTTCCAGTACAATGCTGTACTAATTGGTTGTGTTCAATTAGATGACCTTAAATTCACTAATTTCATTGGATTCCTACATTTTAGCTCAATCACGACCGATGACTGATTTTCAGTTAAAAGCGCATTGTAATATTAACTTAAGAATGTACATAAAAGAATGAGTGAATAAAAAAACTACTACTTGGTTTCAGATTGGAAGGGCTACAGTAAGAGAATCACGATCTCTCCGGCTAGTTCACGACGTACACTTAAACAGTCACCGCGAAGATGCTTCACAACAACCACTTTTGGTTATTGGTAACGGTAGAACATACAGTGTGTCCGATACTTCGCCAAAAAGAGCTATCATGGGGGTGATACAAAAAGCAGCACTGATCAAAAAATCTAAAAGCAACGGGTCCATAACTACCAACGAGGATGCTGAAGAGCAGGTACGTTCCAAATAATTTGTTACTATATCTTGTCTTTAATCTAAGAGGGGCGATTTAAATTCAAGTTCCTATGTTTCTGCTGCCTATATATTGACCAGATATCGTTTTATGTTGCACTTTTTATACAACTGTCAACATTTATTTTTCAATTTTGTGTGTATTTGTGCGATATTAATGATTTATACAGTCCAAAATTTGGTTTGTATGGGTATTACCGTTATAAAAAACTTTCGGTAATCAAAATTTTTATCTGCAAAGCAAACAGTATTTTCATTATAAATACCTTACCTCAAATATGTTAGAGAAATATCGATTTTTCTCAACTTACCTATGATAATATATCCGGTGATAGGTAATAGCATTGATGCAAGAAGGTAATGTATGTATGTATGTGTGAGTGATTTTTGGGGTGACATTCACTGAGACCTAAAAGATCTATTGTGCCCCCTTATTTCTACTCAGTTTCTGAGGAGAGTCTCAGAAACTAGTAGTTCCTTTAGTCCTATTTCCCGGAGGAATTTTAGAATGTCTGCAGGCTTCAACTTAGGCAAATGTTTCTCTTCTATCCAGTAATCTCCCAGGTGCTGTGCTCTAGGGTTCTGGAGTGCTGTGCAGTTGGAAAGTATGTGGATGGAGGTTTCTTCTTCCATTCCACAATATCTGCATTCTTCTTCCTCCACTATTTTGAACTTTTTCAGGTGCCCATTCAGGCGACAATGTCCCGTTAGGATCCCTGTCAAAACTCTTGACTTATGCATTCTTTTGATCTCAACAGGTTGTAGTCACCCAGAAGAGTCTTTGATTGTATAAGCCCTACTAGATCTTTCCAATGGTCAGATCTTCTCTTTTTCTCGGCTTCACTTATTTCTTCCAATATTACATTGGGGCTGATTCCGCAAAAGGGTTCGGGCCCCCAGAAAGGTATTTCAGTCCCCCTCTTTGCTAGTTCATCTGCTATTTCATTTCCTTCTATTCCAGTGTGTCCTGGAATCCATAGTAAGGTGACTATGTTGTTCTCGCCTAGTTCATTGAGTTTGTCTAGGCATTCCCACACCATTTTGGAACTGATTACACAAGAGCTCAGTGCCTTAATGGCTGCTTGACTATCCGACATTATGATAATCCTTTGTCTTCTGTATCCTTTATCAATATTGAACTGGGCGCACTTTCTTATGGCGTGGATTTCCGCTTGAAAGATACTTGAGGTTTTTCCCAAGCTTTCAGAGTGTTTGGTTCCTGGCCCGAACACTCCTATCCCAGTTCCTTCTATTACTTTTGAGCCGTCTGTGTACCATTGAATGGCATTCTTTCCAAGTCTGGTAATGGTATTTGGATCCCATTCCTTCTTGTTGCTCATTTCCGTAACGAATTTCTTTGAAAAGTTATATTTTTTCATCATACCGTCTTGTGGCATGTCCCAGGTTGTCTGATTTCTAAGAAGTGAGGAGGTGTTTTTTTTTTAATGATTCCCTCTCTACTTAGTCTGTATCTTGTTCTTTCTGCAACACTTTCCACCACCATATGTGAAGGGGTGAGGTTGAGAATCACTTCCATGGCTGCCGTTGGGCATGTTCTCATTGCTCCTGTAATGCATATACAGACTAGTCTTTGAATTTTGGAGAGGTTTTCTCTCGTCGTCAATAGGCTAGTTCTACTACACCAGGCAATGGCTCCATAAGTGATGATTGGTCTCACTATGGCGGTGTACATCCAGCTTAGAATTTTTGGGTTACAGCTCCAGTTTGCTCCTGCCAGATTTCTGCACACCATTATAGCCATTTTTGCCTTGTATGTAATCTCATTTTCGTGTTTGTTCCACAGGAGTTTACTGTCTAAAGTTAAACCTAGATACTCGACTTCTTGTCTCCATTCAATCTCGTTCCCATCAAGTTTTATGGTTTTGAGGTTGAGTTTTCTTTTCTTAGTGAAGGCTATCAGGATGGTTTTAGTGTCACTTGCCTACACCAGCTATTTGTATAGTTCAGACCCTTTTGTACAATATCGCAAAGGGTGTTTTCGAATTTTCCCCTGGCTGTTATGACAATATCGTCGGCATATCCTTGGCAGGATATACCGAGATCCGTCAAACCACACAGGAGGTAATGGTATATTACGTAACGTGTGTGGTAAGAAGCATTTTACGCACGAATGGAAAAGTTACGTTACGTACTATACTTTACCTACGACCTACTTGTACTTGTATTTATAATCAGATTAATAATAATACTTGAACAACATAAACAATAGATATTTTTGATAATTATATTGTATAACATTTAATTCCATAATGTTAGTTATTATAATAATTGTTTATAGTAACAGTACAGTTATTAAACACAAATCATAAATCGCTTCTTTAGCTTGTTGAAGCATTAGAAACAACAGTTACATTATTAGAAGTGCTTGCTAAACTTTCATCTCCATCTCTATTACTCTATTACCAATGAAAGAAACACATTAAAGAACTAACGTTTAATCCTAGTCCTTTGGGCATGTCATGAACATCGTGAACAAACGTCTTTAAGATGTCTTTGAAACGTGTTTGTGCTATCTGGGTAATCCCTTGACGCTGGACTTTTCATCATATAAATATAAATTAGTACAAACAGTCTGAACAGTACTGTTTTGGATCCCAATATAATAACTTTTGGTGGTATGATTCAGATTTATCAAAACGCTGCTCCTAGTTCAAAAACAAGGTATATGTATAATATAAGTGAGGAATATTCAGTGTTGTTTTATTTTTTGTGTTTTCTTTCAGATCTATTGGCTTCGACCGGCCATTGCACCGTCTCAAAATACGCCGGATGGGTCGAAATATTTTTGCTGGTTCAAGAAGAAGCCTAAACAAAAAGTTACTTTCGATGAAACTGTCAGTACAGCGGCTAATCGGTAACAAGGTTTTTTATTTATTGTTGAACATGTCTGTACCCTTACTGTATATAGTATTGTTTTAAAAAAAAGTGTTGAGTTGCAAGAAATATTTTTGTTTAAATGTGACCGATAATTGATATAGCTCCACACAAAGTGGACGTAACCGTGCTAGGCCGGAGCAGGGAAAATAATATAGAAGCGAGAATATCTTTAGTCACATCTCTTCTTTGATTGAAATGGTTCGGCAATCCTCGCGTCACTTATTCGTTAGAAAATAAAAAATAAGAAGAGTTTTTTTCCGAGTTGGAATCGTAATCAGCGGCCAAAAAATCCCGTAGGTACCTATCATCAATTTCTTCAGTACCCATTTCAATTTGCTTAATAATTGTTCATTTATTGCTTATAACTAATTACGGGCTAATTACCACACAACCAAACTTGTATTATCGGGCAATCAACAAAGATTAAGTAAATCGAATAATCAAATGCAGAGAGTGCATACTTCGCGTGGCAACACTTTGTCATTTTCGGCCGTACTCCCAAGCGTTTTTTACTGCAGCATTTGATCACAAATCGACGATATTCGTTTTGTTGCTCTATATATGTATATTCCAAAACCGTCTTCAAATTTAAAATCGGACTATCTATAACGCATCCACACTAACTGCAAAATATTGCATTTAAAAATTGCAAAAGCAATTGCAACAAAAGTTATTGTACAATGGCACCAGTTGCGTTCACTGAAACTACCTGTTTTATGATGGTTCGAAAATAAAAGGCCGTAATGAGATTTTTTGGAACAGCCTTTAACCTAACCTTCTTTCAAATGATTTTCGGAATTTACATATACCAAACTATACAAAATGTTTATAAAAGGAATAAACAAGAGTTTAATAGTGGGTACTTGAATAATAATTAAGGAATGAGAGGTTCGAACTTTTCATATGACACGAACGGTGAAAATACCTTTGTTCCTTTTTCAATTCTCAGCTATACTAATATTCTGCTAATAAAATTAAATAAAACCCCGAAACCATCTGTATACAAATAGAAAACCACGAAGCACAAAATATTGAAATGTACACTGCCGGCCTCTCGATAAATGGACCTGTGGCGTCGTAAATTAAGATAGGGATAAGGGCTGCAGCGGTGACACATGTACTGGACTCAGATATATTTTACAGTTCAAATGCACTTCTTTCTATTCGTGTACATAAATCACAGAAAATAATTAACTGGCTCTAACAGTACCTTCTCTTCGCGCACACAAAGTGCATACAATGGACTCGTTTTCTACGAAGTTTCTACGGTACCTATTACTTGAAAAGCAACGAAGATATGAATTTTTGGAAAAATGGCGAATGTTTCAGCTTTTATAAATTTTCTTTGTTTCTCAATATCCAATCACTTTGCTGAAAAATGCGTTGTATTTCTATTATCTATTATCGTCTTATGACTCCATTACGATTACTTAATAAATTTTCGTATTATCAACTGAAACGTTTTTTGTTTGTTTCAAATCTCCATAACAATTGAGCACAGTCCGTTTCCTACTAGGATTTTTGTCATAAAAGTTCACCTAGTGCTTGGCCTAATGAATTACGTCGGGTTGTTAATTGACCACTTTCAGTCGTAAAGTTGTAAAATGATGTGCTTAGCTGTAAAGCTGTAATATACAGAGTGTTCATAACTGAAAACGAGGGAGATGATCGAGTAAATAAGATTAATGATAATGCACCATATAAAACTTGAACTTCACTTCAATCCTTAACGAACTATACCACAAAACGATTAGCAATAGCTTCGATTAGAAGGTTACCAACTAGTTTCGGTACATTAACGTCATCAGGCTATGAGAAATAAAATACAGAATATCTTACAATGGTGATGCATTCGTTATACAGGGTTTTTTTTCGTTTAAAAAACTATTATTTGATTATTTATCGATTTAATCTTAAAGGTGACCTCATGCTTAAGTTATTCTTGTCAATGTCAATGTCAATGTCAATTTTATGTTCATAGTTTGACACAATATTTCTTGCAATTTCTAATTATTGATTGTATTGATTGCTTTTTTGTGTATAGTTATTTTGTAGATTAGATTTTGTTTCTTTGGCATGTCTGTGTTTCTTTTGTTAGAACAATGTTTTTTGTGTGGCACTATCTGAATCGTAGGTTGTTATAATTCTTGCAATATTACAGTTTTTAAGGCTCCGTATGGAAAAAAACGGAGCCCTTGGTAATGTCGCGAAAATTGTCCCAATTTTTAAAGCTTGCCAAACAGCCAAATGGAATGAAGTCGATAACGAATAAATTAGGGCGTGTTGGGAAAAACGCTTGGACACAACGATGTATTTCACGGAAAATTTCCAAATTTGCCGCCTGTTTCATGTGAGACAGATTAAAAAATATCTGCTAATGCAGTAAGAGATGATGCGAAATTGGATATTGTACTTGAGTTTCAAGAAAACCCACATAATTAGGGTCGAAAAGCAGCCTCACTGTTCAACGTTAGCCACACAATAATTTTTCGAATGAAAGGAAAGTAAAATAGATCTCTATAAAGTGATGCCAACTCGCAGGAGCTCAGGGAAGACGATTTCGATAGAAGAACGTATTTTTGTGAACAAATTATGGCAATGCTAGATAACAATGTGATCCAACTAGAAGATGTTTTGTTTTCTGATGAGAGCACATTTACACTTCAAGGTCATGCTAGTCGTCAAAATTACCGCTATTGAATTAATGATAATCCTTGCTGGATGAGGGAAGAACATACGCAATATCCTTTGGGCAGTAATTGTTCGAAATCATATTTTTGGTCCCTTTTCCATTGATGGCAACTTGAATGGAGATAAACATTTAGAGCTGCTCTAAAATAATGTCGAGACAACTTTGTCAAGCTTATTCGCTGTGTGTCGACCGTTGGAGGGGATATCCGAAACTATCCCAGCGAGCGCAGTGGTGAATTTCCGCAATTCGGTCGGAGGCTGATGTGGTATATTGTATGTAAATAAAGGGGAAAATGGGGCACGACAGTTGTTGTGTTGTTAATTGTAAAAATACAGGATGGAATAACAGTGATGTGAAATATTACAAGTTTCCTACTGCGCAACACAAGTTGGTACAAAAGAAAAAATGGATTGCAGCTGTAAAAAGAGTAAAGTGAGTGTCTTAAACTCACTTAAAAATACAGTGTACACTGATACAGTATTCTATACGTCATGTTTTCTCCATCAATTTTATGTAGTTTGTTTATTTTTCCCTAAATACATTTATAAATCATCAAGAACATTATTTGTGTGCAATCGATACACATAAAGAAGCAGCTCATGTCGCGAGGGGACGACAGTAGGTACGCACAAAGCGAATATCCAGATCCAGCAAACCCACAAGCTCCTGCCAATACAATATGGTTTTAGCAAGATGGAGCACCGCCCCATTACCATATCAATATCCGGCAGCACCTCAGTACCTGAATCAAATTTTTCCAAATTGGTGAATAGGGCGGAGCGGATCGATAGAATGGCCAGCATTATGTCCTGATCTGACGCCATTAGACTACTTTTTGTGGAGATATGTCAAAAGTATTGTCTACAAAAGTAAACCCCTCAAATTGATTTCTTAAAAAGACGAATCAAATAGCAAATATAGCAATGTACCCACATAAATTATTTCTAGAATTTTCTGAAGACTCCAAAAGATATATAGTTGCATTTAAAATAAGAAAGTTGGTATCGACCACTGTCACATGACATATAATTTTTTTTTAAATGCGCATTAAATAATACGAATCGACGTGTACAAGCGTTATCCCAACACGTCCTCATTTATTTGTTATCAAATTTATTCCAATTGACATAGGCATAGGTGAGTTATGGCTCATAAAAGTATCTTTTCACTTACACTCTCTCACATTTCTGAAAAGATAATCAACCATAACTAAATTTAAACAAATATACACTAGCACATACCAAATTATTATTCGAAAGTATATTATGCAATGAGCACAAAATGATGCCCATTTTGCACGAGTATGAGCTGCAATTCACACGAGTGCAAAATGGCCTTTTTGTTGAGAATTGCATACTATTCTTTTTCTATGACAACATATCGTTCCCGTTTCATACATGCATACATTGCAAAAACTTTGAAAGAAATAAACTGATATTTCATTACTCTGAATTCGCCGCTAATGGGCTTTCTATCAGAATGAAAATATAAATTGAAGAAATATGTAAATATTTTCTTCATTGCTATTTATAATAGGTACACAGAAATAGAATCCTATAAAAATGTATTTATAGAAAACAACTATGAAATTACTAAGGCTTTGACAGAAACGATCTGCTGAAATTTCATCAATTTGTCGCTGGACGTCATAATTTAACAAGCCGTAGTCGTCGTGATTTTAGAGTGAACCTTACAATGAATATTACAATCTGACGCAACTTCCTTCAATAAAATATTGATGATAAGAAAGATACTGATGGGTGGCAAAGTTGAAATGTCAAAAATGTTTTTTCTCAGTAAATTGGAAAGTTGATGCAAAATTATTGCAAATTATCCATGCTCTTGCTATATTATAGCTGATAATGAATTTGCTGACATCAGCGCCTACTAACGTTATAATTTTTGTGCTAATGAATGGAATAAAAATAATGTAGTGGGATTTAAAAGTATACGAATGTCTCGAAAATCAGTAACTGTTGCGAATAATGATAGGTATACATTTTTGTCGCAAATATGATGTAGTTTTAATATTTTTCAATAAATAGAGGGATACCGTTAACGATAAATAATTTAATCGCACATTTACACCAAAAAATAGGCTTTGTGGCGCCCTCTAGAAAATACATCGAAATGGATAGCATATTATGATTTCCCAGGCCCTGAAATCCCCATCTTCAAATTTTCACGTTCGTATTTCCAAAATCTCCTAATTTACTGAGAAAAACATTTTTGACATTTTAACTTTGCCACCCTGTATATCATTCTTATCATCAATATTTTATTGAAGGAACCTCCGTCAGGGTCAGATTGTAATATTCTTAGGCCAAGAATATTATTTCACTTTGGTCTATTACTTACGGACCGCCCTGTATAAGTAAACAAGTAGGTTTTCCCTGTGAAGTAGTCTTCAGTGAGAAATAAACCAGTCTCCTCCATTTTTGTTATCTTCATCGTCGTATTCATCGTACAAGTTTAAACATTGCAAACCCCTTCTCATCATCCCAGCTTCATCCTCTTCACTTCTGCCTACTTACAACTTTTTTATTAAAACCATTTTGATGTAGCAAACAGTTCTCGTTGTCCCAGGAAGCTGTCTATTATTATAACGCTGAACAAGTTTTCTTTCACAAATTCACATCGCAAAATATGGTTGAAGTTCGAACTTCAGACGTTACTTATTCGAATTTCACTGCATTTATTTTTATTCGTCTATCTTGTCCATGCATTTAGCAAAATTCTCACTGATGGCTCAAAACTCCAGCAAAAGATATTATCATAGTACCTTCGTGTCCGCCAACTCTCTGTCTATTAAGTTTCGTTAAAAACAGTAAGATCTAAACAGCATATTTTTGTTGAGTGAAAATATATCTTTAAATATGTTGTGTAGTGTTAAGAGTGTTTGTAGTAATTTATATGTAATGGTGAAGTGTCCATAATACAAAAATGGAAAAAAAAAACAGTGTAAATGACGGAAGTGTACAGGATTCAAAATTAGGACTCACAACGAAAAAAAGGAAAGATCCAAGGATCATCTAGAATAATTTAACTGATGGTATTGGTGACGATTAGACTATCACCAATAATTAATCAAAAACTATTATGCTACGTGAATTATAGCTTGCAAATAAATTTCGTTATAAATTGAAAGAATTTAATTGATAAAAATGTGAAACAAGTCTCATTCAAATACATTCAACAATCACCCCACACACATATTTTCTTTAGTCAATCACTATGGACATAAATGAGACATTAGTTAAATCTGAATCCCGTAGGATTAAACGTCATACGTTTTGAATATAAATGATACATCTTGAGGGTTACGGGCAGTTCTAATCAGAGATATGTTAGTCAAGAGATATATTCATAGTGTATTTTAAAAATTATATTGACATGTAGAATAAACTGTACAGAAACTATAAGCATTTGATACTACTCAAACTTTTATCAATTTTTCTCATAGTACGCCGAGAATAAGTATAATTTATCTATAATTGGAACATAATGTTTGCCAGTTTGACCCACAGAACTCGTATTTACCTTTGCATTAGTTACAATTCCGTGCCAAGCAAATTCCAGTTGTGATTATCCTTCCACCATTAAATTAGAATGATAAACAAATTGAATTTACTGAAATTATGTTCTATTTACAAGTATTAAATTTTTTATGTACTCAAGTTAGCTTTCGATAAACTTTATCTACGACAGGCCTGTCATAGCTACTACATAGCGGAAATATTTACAATTTTAAACCGTGTTTTACAGTTTTTTGGACACATATTGATTAATATCCTCTGCCCGTCTTCCAGTTGTTTGATACGACATTAAGAATGTTTCGGCAATGTTTGTCTTGCCATTTTATTAGGCACTCCATCTCTAAAAGGTGTCTTTGCTATAACAATTCACTGCTATTACCGTTAGCTTTAGGAAAAATAATGTTTGCTGTTATTATTTTCTTATAGAGCATTCTAGAATGACGTCACTGATAGGTCGGACGTATTGTGCGGGAGGGCACATTTACAGTTAAAAACGGATAAAAGTTAGATTTTAATTTGAAATTAGCTCCTAACAGTATCTAAAATGCCATCATTTTGGAGTTTTGATAAGTATGGAATTCGGGGAGGAGGTGGTAAGGTTTCCCCACATGCCTATTGCTGTTCATTCTTGCCAAATGACCAAATCATTCCAGTTAGACGACGATTTCATGAGAAAATTTATAAAACACGACACTGACTAATTTCTCCTTACAGTTTCACTTATTAGTATTATTAAAAAATAATTAACTTTATTCTTTTGGTTTGAAAGTAATAATTTCACTCTAGAAAGGTTAGTTCTATAGGTATCGATTTTATTTCAAAAGTTCGAGCTTCACAATGTAAGCAACCCTTTTTTGCTTGAACTCGTACAAAAGAGGAAATTAAAACGTCACATCACAGATAGTGTTTCTAGATATGCTTCAGTAGAGTTTTCACAATATATCAGCGAAACGCATTTATGCCAAAAAGCTTATAGAATATTATTTTGTGATTATATTATGCTCTGTATAAACGTTACGATGTCTATTGTATTTATTTTTAGTTCTTAAGTTTGTAAAGCTAATTAGTTAATATAAGAATTTTTTTTAGATATTTAGTTTTATTTATATTTACTTTTAACGGTATTTTATAGTTTTAAGCTACCTACTACACTATCAAATATTAAAAAGTTTGTTTTTCACCACTTTTATCAGAAACATTTAAAAGAAAAATTATATTTCAATTATACAGGGTGTCTCAGGAGAACTTGGTAGCTGATATAGAAAATAAAAAGTACTTCATATAAATATTATTCCTTACGCCCTTCATTAACGGTCTATATAGGGATCTGAAGCTGGGATTTAAAAATAGTTTTTTATTTATAATTAATAAATAGCTGTTTGCAAATAAGTAAACTTTCAACCGTGTATGAACACCACAACTGCACACTTTTTGGCGTCAAAACAACAACACTTGTGAACTAAAGTAGGTACCGAGTAAATTCAATAAGATAAAATTGCACCCCTTACCTATTTTTTATTGAAAATATCTTCTGTTTTTGTTAAATACCTTCTATAATTTCATATTCTAGTAAAGAGAAATATCGAGAAAAAATTATAATAAAAACCGGCCAAGTACGAGTCAGATTCGTACACGAAGGGGGCGGGGAGATTTGGACTCGTGATCTCCCGTTTACTAGAAAAGCGCTTCAACCGGCTAAGCCACGCTGTTGCCGTATGAATATCGAACAATAAAGAGCAAAAATCGTGATTTTTCTAGCGGCAACAAAAATATATCATTTGTGAAAAATTCAACTGCCTAACTATAACGGTTCATGAGATACAGCCTGGTGACAGACGGACAGACAAACCGACAGTGAATTCTTAGCGAACAAGTATCAGGTGAACATACAGGTCATAATACAACTAATAAAAATGTAACGAGATCATGCAATTTGAGAAATGCAAAGAAATAAGGAAGGAATCAAATGTTCCCATCCAAAAGAAAAAGAATGAATGGGTAGATCAAAAAAGGGGAATATACAAGATAACAATAAGAACAAGCAGTAACTCATGCAGTCGAAACTACCGTAATGACAACCAGAGATGAGGAAAAGTTGAAAATAATCGAGAAAAAAATTTATGGACCGAAGAAATTAAATAAGGGACAATATTAAAGATTGACAAACATGGAAATAGAAAAAATACTAGAATCTGAGAATGAATAATAAAAGCATCCAGAAACAGATGTCCTGGACATCAAATGGATGAAAGGAGGTAGTTATGTGAAGAGAATAACAGAGTGGACACCAGTTACAATCAGACCAAAAGCTAGATATATGGGCAAAATAGAGAGAGACCTAGAGAAAATGGAAATTAAAGACTGGAGGAAAAAGACCAAGGACAGGAAGGAATGGAGGAATTGTTGAAATAGCAAAGAAACATAAAAACTTCAAATACAAGTAGGGAACCACTGACTGACTCTTCACAAAAATAAAAAAGTCTAATATTGGCGGTTACTATTCCGGAAGGAATGTATATAGGTATGTGTGAGATTGGTCTGCTCCAATCTCTCCACACACGAAACAATAGCGAAAATTTCCGCCTGAAATACGGTTGCATAGGATCCTAGAGAGGATGGAATTTCTGTTCTAGGTCTGCACCCGCACACACCTGCCTCAGAGCCTGAGGGTGTTTTTGAGCCATTTGTATACAAACAGCTGTCTGCTCTCAATAATTCATCCTTGTGGAGGACCCATCCATCTCTATTTGAAATTAGGACGGTATAAAGTCTTAAATAAATAAAACCGAAGTATGGCAATGCTCAATTGTCTGGATACATTTTTCAATATAAACTATTCCCAACTACACTAAAACGTAACAATTGAAAGTTTCCAACATAATGATTACTCAATCAAATGTTCAAATGTGAGTTTACCGTACCCTAATCATGGTGGGATTAATTGCGATTCATCAATAATTCATTCCCTCGGCTTTTCAAGACTTGATGGTTCAGTTTTGTGAACTAAAGTTTCCACGTAACTCCAATTAGAATAATATTTAGGAATGAAATAAGTTTGGCTCCAAATAACTTTCACAGTGTAAGTATTATTTCTCAGTAGCATGATGACTGTTTGGGGACCCGGCCAAAACTCCAACCCAACTAAATATATGCTCTGGTAACCACAATAAAATGAGTGATTGGTGGAAGTTGAGGAAAGTCAAGGTTCGTCTTTAAGAAAATTGAGTCGATGATGAATATGGGAATCTGAAACGTCAGATTGATATGTAGATTACATAATGTTAAAAACAACAAAAAAATGGCAAAGTGTCTACTGTTTTTAATATCATTTTAAATAGCTGTACAAAAAAATTTAAAGCTGAGAAATCGCTTGTTTTCAATTATGACAAAAACAAAAGAAAATATTCGAAATCTGATTGCGTCTTATTATTGCTCCCTCAAATGCGCAACTTTACTACGATTCAACCATTTCCCAATCTCTTACCGTTTTTAAGATCCCAATGATACGCCTCGAATTTGGTACACACTGTAGAAGTTACTCGATGAATGCACAGGATACTATAGCGTTATCGGCATGTAAGCTCTCAATTGTATAGTTCATCAGCTTTTTCATACGATAATTTGATGACCCTTCAACCAGGTTACCTTGGCAGGGAAAGACATAAAATGAAACAAAAATCTCATTTGTGATACCATAAAAGATGAGTCCGAAAAAACCCATTAGTAATTTATTATTTATTATCGATTCATCCATTGAAAGAACGTTATCATTTCGACATCATTACTTTTTTGTACAAGATTCTATTTTATATCTTACATAAAATTTTTCAAGAGTTGATTAAAACTGTTAAAATATAATTTTTCACATTGAGCTGCGTATTGAGATTTTGGAGGTACTTAAATGAAAAGCTGGTACCGCCTTTCATATAAAAGTAGGATCAAGTCATTCGTACAGTTCCATATTATCATTTTATTCAAATAACCCCATCTAGCGCACACTAAATCTGATCTAGAACCTACGTAGTTTACCTACTTAAACTGATAATACTCGTTATTTTTGTTTACGATCGTAAAGGTAAAAGTTCCATAAGCAATTTATTGACATTGAAGATTAAATTTTCATATTTAATGAGTCCAATTTAAATTTTGACTACACATAACATTATATGTGAATGTCGTGAAACGTGATTATAACTATACATTAAAGGAATTTATTAATCACCGTGAATGTGAGCGCTTCTAGTTCCAAGCTATAATTCGAAATGCAATATATATTGCTTTTCACTATCAGGATGTAAATTTTCCCAAATTATTATCTCTATCACGGGATATAGCAACCTTGAGTACCTACTGATCGTGATCACGTCATATTCCAAAAGTTTTAGATATCAATTTGCTGCTTAGACCCAGGACTTTCCATATTTTGTATGTATGAATCAAAAGGTACCTAATAAATCTCAACTACACTAAGTTGAACGAAGTGGAAAATTCTAATATGTTACCCAAAAATCGTCCTAATTAAGTGCTTCTACCTCGGCTACGAATAGGCCAAATTTGGCTAATGCACAGTCATCTTTACAGCAATGGTCCTGAACCAAAGAGTGACCATTGCAATATAACGCTAATCAAGCACCTTCTCATTCAGTGTCCGCAAAAAAAATACCAAGGTGTTTATTCACTAAAAAGTAAAAAGTAATCTGCTCAAAGTGCACATGAGCGCTTTCTCGAAGCATGCAGTTTTGATATAGCCCGCATGCGAACTTTAAGGAGTTTACTCTTCTAGGAGCTCTCACTTCTTAGTGAATTTACTCTTAGCGATTAAATACGTCTATGAAATGTCGTTTATCCCTAATAGCAGCCAAGTTCACACCACTAAATACCAGGATTCAAAATACACACAAGTTGATAGACTGTCACTGAGCACGTTTAATTAAATAACGTAATTACCAAGTTGATTATAATTAAATCGTTATAAGCATGGAACAATTTCTGTTTCGAAATATTATTTTCCCGTCTAAGCTCTGAATCCAAAGGAAACCCTTTGCGTAAATAGTTTATATCCCAGAGCGACTTAAATTTCGTGACGTCTGTCTCAAATAATTCTCCTAAATTATGCTTGACTTAATTGCAGTGGCATTGTTGTTCCGGTGGAATTTCAACAAAGACACCACTGAAGTTATCTCAAGCGTAATTATTTTTTCAATAAAGAAAGTAGAAATATGAATACTTACGATTATATATATTTGTTTACATATAACTCTGATTATGTTTTTCGTACAATTTTCAACCAATTAGAACGATCAATTCAGTCAAGTTACCTTGTATAATTTCGACAATCCCATTCATGTATAATAATTCCCATTTGTGAATACAAAAATCGTAGTTTGCTGTCGGCTAAATAGGAAGGAAGAGAGTTTGCAAGTGGATAAAAATATCGGATAAATTACGTTACCGTAGCAACCCTAGCATTTAGGTACTGTCTGTTTACCAAGCAATGCACGTCAATTTGACAATTATAAATGTCAAAAACAGAATGAATTAAACAGCATATAACAATTCCAAAAAGTATGTCGAGATTTGGAAATATTTGCAAGGCAGAAATAGTAAGGGAGATTGAAAAATCAACTCCAGAAAATACCAAGAAAACTCATTCCTCCATATGGAATCAATTTAATTTAATTTAGTTTAATTGAATTGAGTTTTTGGAACTTTAGTTCTTTATGCCAGGTTATGTTTGAGCGACCAGGGGTCGCGACGCAAAAGATCTGACCGTTACGCGTTACGTTACGAAACGTTATGTTACATTTCTTCGTTATGTGCCTTGCGTGCTTGTGCCTCTTTAGTCTCTCTCTCTCTCGTTTACGAAGCAGCGATTCATAATAATAAATATGCTCCTACCCGGATTTGAACCCGGGCCGCCCGCGTACAATGCAAGCATTCTAACCACTGAACCACCGATGCTATATTGAAATTCTATGCAAAGCTGGTATTCGCAGTGCTAGTGATCTACTTGAATTTGTTCGGATAAATTTTTACTATTATTTCCATAATTTGTTTTGCGCGATTAAGGGGTCTAGCACATTTACTTTTCGAAATACAGGGTGTTGAAATTTTGAAAGCTTGAATGTTTTAATTCGATAACTTTAAAATGGATGGATAAATTGATTTGTCATTTGGCAGGTTGTTTTTAAATGTAAAAGGGCATATTTTGAAAGAAATTGTAGTTTGTGCAACTAGTGTGGATATGATGGCCATATCGCACGAGGACGAAGTTTGAGCACGACGCCGTAGGCGGAGTGCTCAATCGTTCAAGTGCGATATGGACAATCCACACGAGTCGAACAGCATATTTTTTCTACGACCCACTTAAGAAAAAATCTAGAAAATAAAAATTTCTATAAACTGTAATATAACTTCAAATTAAAAATTTAACAATTCAATTTTATGTTTCCACTAATTTTGTGGTAAACGTACAGTTCTTGAATGTCCAATTTGTATAATGCTACGGTTTCATTTTTTAAATATACGATGCTGTTATTAGTTGATGTTGCCAGTCGGACTCCCTCATGAATTATTTAAGAATACAATTAACAATAAAATAAAAACTTCCTCAGGGGGAATTTAACCCGGGTCTACTGCGTGAGAGTCTGGTATGCTTACTACTCAACCACCAAAGAATATGCAAATCGTTTATCTATAACGTCAGATGTATTACATAATTTTTGCTTAAAAGGAACTACCGTGTGTCCCGCGACACGTTCTACCTTTTTTATTCATGGGATTGTCTTACCAAATACCACGCGAGCTCAGATTTAGCAGGATATTTTTTCCGGTGGTTTTCTCATGCTTACTTTCATTGGCAATTTAACGAGAGCTGTTCTGGCAAAATCACGAGAGCGTAGCTCGAGTGATTTTGCCTGAACAGCTCTCGTTAAATTGCCAAGTAAGTATTCGAAAACAACCACAAAAAATATCCGGCTAAATCTGAGCTCTTGTGGTATTACCCCCGATAATACCTGAATATACATGAAATAGCTCTACCATTCGAAAATTTTACAATATTTAATTCCCATGGTTACCTACCACAATTACATCAATATACAACAATACACAAACTAACAGCAACGTCAAATTCTGATGTTTGTCGATTTGGATTGTAATTTCCATTGTACCAATTTGTATCTTAATTATTAAATTGTTTATATTTACTCATTAAATAATAATCGTATCAAATATAATACTCACTTAATAGTATATTACGTAGCGTGTGTTGTAAGAAGCATATATTACGTAACGAGTGTGGTAAGAAGCATTTTACGCACGAATGGAGAAGTTATAATTCCGTAATTCCGTGAGTGCGTGAAATGCGTTACAACACGAGTTACGTACTATACTTTACCTACAACCAATATGTAATATCAAACATTACGATACTGATATCAGTTTCGTAATGAGATACTTTACCGCACAAATTCCCTATCTCATTTCGTAATATGAACCTTTACGACATTTATATCGTGAATATCTATTACCTACGACCTCTAATTATTGTACTTGTATTTATAAGAAGCAGAAGAAATAATAGTTACATAATTACAGGTGCTTGGTAAACTCTATCTCTATTACTCTATTATCAATGAAAGAAGCACATTAAAGAACTAACGTTTAATCATCATTAATATATTGTTGATAATCAAAAGTCCATTTTTCAATTATAATCAATACATACTCTCAGCCCTTTGGGCTTTTTATAGTTAAACGTGGCCATATCGAATATTTTCAAATAGTAAATTTTGAATAAAATGGCGACGTCTATTGACAGTTGCTAAGATGTTGCTAGGGAAGCCGTGCGATTTACTTTAGAGCAGTGCGTTTTTTTCATAGTGCGTAATAGACATCATTACATTGATACCGACTGTGTGTTATATACCTATAGGTATATCTTAAACTTCCTGCATAATTACAAATCGTGTTGGTTTGACATAATAACAAGTTATCGATGTATAACCTGATTATCTTGAAGTACTTATAGTATTACGTACGTACTTCAAAATAAATACGGTTATTCATCTCAAACTCCCTGCATAATTACAAATCGTGTCAATTTGACAGAATATTTAAACTATCTAACCGGCACTCTTTGAAATTATGCAATAAGTTATTATTATTTTGAAGTATCCACTTATAGTATTACTACTAATTATATTTGGTAGTTTTGTGGTTTTTTATGGTTTTATTTTGTTAAGCTTTCGTTGCACTTCGTCAACTTCATCCGAACAAAACTTGTGATTGAAAAATAATATCTAAAAACCTCGAGGGCTATTATCTTTGAGCAGCACACTTGAAGCATTCTCTATGACAAAATTTTGAGTATTTATCAAGACCCGAGGAGTATTCGATAAGATCATTTTTTACTTTGTAGATATCAAAAAATTGATTGTCAATCTGACGTTTACTAATTTTCAATAGAAACTTTATTAGTTTAAATCGAATATCATTCATTTTTATTTAAGACTACAGTTGTGAAAAGTACTATTGGTAAATTAATTGAATCGTTAGATGCAATACCAAATCTTCGCGACATTCCTAATCCAGTTGTCAGTTTGACGTTTAATTAATTTTTAATAAAAAACACCAAACTGAAAACACATGTAGGGTATTATCGCAGTAATCCCGAGGTGATTGGATGAAATTTGACACATGACTTAAAATTAAGTAATTTGATTGGTTACTATATTCAGTTAAAAATTATCAACAGTAATTACACAAGTGGTGGTAACTTTTTGACAATTTAATTCATGTATGAAAAATCGCATATGCCACAGTGCAATTGTCACTTTGACAGCGGCAAAAGTTAGCTTTAACTTTTACAGCGACAAATACACGAGTGGTTTTTTCACTTATTCATTTGTTCATCAATATCACTGTTCCTAGTATGAATTTCAATAACAGCGTTTTTAATAATTGTACATTAAAATAAAAATGTGTTAATTTTTAATGTTTCATAAATAAAGTTTGCATTGATATGTTTCCAAATTTCTCATTCATTAAATTGTCCAGCCGAATTACACTCGAGGTTTGTATTGATATTGGGTGAATTTGTGTTGTTCAAATTCTAAACTGTTTCCTTTAGCAATTAAACAACCCAAATTTACCCGATAAAATACAAACCACTTGTGCAATTATAAGTGATAATTTTAACTAGATGCACGTGAATCTTTGTTGCTATGGAAATCTCACGAGTGGACGAAGTCCACGAGTAGGATTTCCTAATAGCAATAAAGACGAGTGCTAATCACCCTGTATTTCAATAATTCACCATGTTCAAAAAAATGTCCTCTTTCGAATAGTATAACAGTGTCCTATACCCAGTATTATACTTTTCGTGCAATTTACAATTTTATTAAATTGTATGGTAAATCGATTTTAATACATCTGCAATTCTCTCTAAATTTTAACCTAATGATCTTGTTGTAAAAGAAACAGTGAAGCTGCTAATAAATATGCACAGTTGTAGTTGCTCAGGTATTCTAGCTCTTTTCTCTCAAGAAATCCATCTTGGTTAATTCTGGTGACCTAGCTGGCCAATTATAACGACCTACTCTCTACCTATCCATTTATTTTCAAATATTCGATTGGGGTAGCTCCTCTCAGTACATGAAAAGTGAGCAGAAGCGTGGTAGGTTGTCCGTCAAAAAAATAGGGCCGATAAAATACTCGCCCAAAATCCCTCCCTAAACGTTTAGGTACACTCCATCTTTATTGGCTGTTATGGTAGCTTTTCATTTTTTGCTTTTAATAATTTGTTGTTCGTGTCGTATTATTTAGGTATTTGCTTTATTGAAAATGTGTTTTTGTTTTATAATGTAGGTACTCAAATACTTATTGGTAAAAAAAGAGCTAGTGTACCTCAGTAACTACAAGTGTGCATATTCACTGTTTCTTCCACTGTTTTTTCACAACTATGCCAAGAGCATTAGTTTAAAATTTAGAGAAAATTGCAGATGTTTTAAAGAAAATTGCACAAAAAGTATAATACCTTATTATTATTTATTAATGTTTTTCGAAATGTTCACATTTTTTTTAAAAGTCAGCATAACTCGGATCCCTCTGTATTTAGGTATAGGGAACTATTATGAAGGAGTATTTTATTTTTTAGAGAAAATCATAAAATGCAATAACTTTGATACGCCACACTTCATTGGAACATTCTGTATATTTCAAAATAATTTTAAATCAAAATAATTTCAAAATGTAGCATATATGAATGTAGAAACTACTAAAGTGACTAGCATTTCAAAACTTTCCCCGTTTCGCTATAAACCTCCATCCCGTTGGTCGTGATTCACCCTGTATATGTCAGTGGAGAAAAAATCAAGCCACTAAAAATAAATTATTGAAACGCAAATTTAATAAGAATCTGGAAAAACGACAAATTTAGATACGGTACGTCACTTACTTATGGAGCGCGTTAAGCTTGAGTCTAGTACTTCTTAATTTTAGTAAAAATATAGTTCATTTGTGATAAGTTTGCAATAACAAAACATGACAGATGTTTTACATCGTTGCCACTTTGTAATTTTTTTCCAGTCGTTGACATAAAATTATGTTGATAAGTTGTTAATTGTATAAGATTACATTCAACTCAAAAATAAGAGCAGAAATTATAGAATTTTCATAATTAAATACATAAATTTCAAGATGTCCAAGTTTGAAACCCTAAGTTTACCTTAAAAATGTTATCTTCATGCACATGTTGAATTGCATCGTTTTTGCAGTATTAAGTAATAATGTATTTATTAAAAGCTTCCATTTCTCACAGAAGTGATAGGAATTAGCCGTCAACCGTTATCTCGTTATCTCTCAAAATATGATATTAGGGATGCTACCATCTCCTTGCAACCACTTTATAAAGACTCATGCATTGTGACGCAGTGTTCGATACTCTCTTTTAAATAGTTATGAAAATAACACATTATAATTTATACAGTAAAGAACAAACTATAAAGTGCGAATGAAAACGACAAACCATCACAAGAAATTCTGATAAAATTGTCTGATTTTGACAACAGAAGACCAGCAACCCCAGACACGGCAGCCAACTTTTGGACCGTAACTTCCCCTTTTATATGATTAATTATTCCATTTACACTTTGGATATTTAGATTATGTTCAGTGGCTGCAATTAACAAATGTCAAAATTGCAAACTTATCGTATAAATGAACCATAATTCAGAATTAAATATTGTTTGTTTGTATAAGTTTATCTTGCACCTCAACACTCAAAAATGAGAAAAAAAGTACAAATGTCGAACCTATGACTCACACCCTCATCCTTAACCTATCAAATATATCACCGCAACCTCTCCCATGTACAAATGTTTCCAATTTCTTCCTAATCACACTCCGTTGCATCCCCTAATATATTACACTGTCTTTCTCAAACAGAGCGGCATTAAGCCTCTCTTTAGGAATTACTTTCTTAGCACATATTTTGATGTTTTTCACCATAAATATAATTCCTTTTCATTCTAATTCACCTTAGGTACTTCATCTTGATTAGTTTAATGTCGCAATTATTATTTCATCATTCATCGTTTTTTCTTCTAAATTGTACAAGGTACTGAAAATATCGTTTTAAATATTAGTTTCTAAACGCTAAATATGGCAAAATTGAATAAAAGTATCGCTTCTTGCTTCTCTATTGATTTAGTAGTAGTGTGAAATGAACTTTGTTAATTACTCCTGTTTTTAAGTTTCATGTTCGAACCTGGGCGAACTACGAACGTACCATTGTTCTTAAAACGCACAAAACATTTCATTGACCTCTTTCTCGACATTATTCAAATCAAGAAAAATCTTAAATAACAACTCACGTAATGCCCCAACCTATTTAATATGCTCTCGTTCTCACAGAAAATGTTTCCTAATATTACCTCATGTCTATTGTTTTGTAGCACAAAGAACAGTGTGAGAAGAAGCACCATCCCTGGAATGGACGAAGACGACGGTGATTACGCGACGTTAAGGGAGCTACCCTTGCCGCCTCCCAATATCTCCCAGAGAATATCCAACAGTGATGACACCGCCAGTGAGGAGGGAAAGGTAAGTTTCCGGAATTTATTGTATCGAAATTTGACACTCCGGTTTTGAACATAGGCGTAGCCTGGAAATTTCACGAAGCAAAAATAAATATTTGGGATAATTTCGTCTATCTCGCTTGTATTAACAAATTGTTTTCGAGATACAGGGTTTTCTAATTAGTCCTAATTCATTTCAACAATTTATGTATTCATCTGCTTAGCTTTGACGCTTTAACAGAACTAACTCGAACTTGCTTTCTGCTTTAGCTTTTGGCTTGTGTTCACGATGAACATATAACATATGCTAGTACCAACCAGGATTTTGATCCTCCTGCCGATGCTTTTGAAGAAAGAAGTCCTCTGCTCGAAGAATCTTCTGTAATTGTTCACAATAATTATGAAAATCAGGTAAGGATGAATACAAATGGCACTAGAGGCCACATTTTTTACTTCACTTCATTTCTCTTGGATTCCTTTCTCATTTTATGTTTCTTCTATAATAATCGATTCAACGTTGTTTCTGCCTTCCTTTCCATTTCAATCATCCTGTTCAACCATTTTTCCAGAGTATTTCTCTCCATTCCATAGCTTTCTCTTTTATAGTAATCACGCTTTTAATAACTTTCAGGATAACTAGACATGTAAGACACCAATGTTACCAGGTTTATAAGAATATGTGCAATTTTCCATTGACTACAATCAGATGAATTTTTAATATTTTTTATACTCTATAGTAATCTTGAGCCCCATTTATGGCTATTTAACCAATTTAAAACACACGTTATTTCGTTTTCCAGATACAGATCGGTTCAGCTCCTCGCTGCATACGTCGAGCTGATTCTGGTATCATACCACACGAAGAAATTCCCGGTAGATCGGATTCTGTAAGTACAGAAAGTTCCCACTCACCTCCAGATCTACCTGGGAGCAACCACAGCGAAACCTCCAGTGGAATACACTCGAATGATAGCGAACAAACAACTACGAAAACTGAAAACATGATCAACATCACAGAAAACCCAGCTGACAGCCAAGAAAGCACCGTCGTCATACGTCGAAAGTCGATTAGACCTGCCAAAACGGATACAATCACTCCAGCTATACTGGAAGAAGATCCTTATGGAAGATGTACAAATATGCGTATGACATCTTTTACTGATAAAAATAACGCGCAATGCTCAGCAACCCTTCCACATTATCCCACACAACCTGTACAGAGTATCTACCCTAATTGCTCTACCATGCCATTACCGCAACATTCTTCTAATGTTCAAGCGAACTTGGTAAATGGAAACAGCTGTAATGTATATCCAAGACAGCACACTACAATACCAACGCACCATAATGGCGTTAAGTTGATTTCGAATCCACACAATCCTTATGTTAAAAGACTGCATCCTAAGGTAGGAGAAGGGATTAAATATGAACCAATTTATACAGCTATTAATAGGAAATCCGGTGAATTATATCACTATACTTCGTAAAACAAGGGTGGTACAGTTTAAAGAGGGTTAGCCAGTACGTAAATGTTGAAAAAAACAGACTAAAGTAATCGCTGAACGTGGAATGGAGGATCTATAGGTAATTATATCCAATTTATTTTGTTTTTCAAATCAAATGGGATTTTTTTTCATAAATGACAATCTGTACATAGAAATGAGCA
Organism: Galerucella pusilla; assembly: GCA_910591695.1. NCBI lineage: Eukaryota > Metazoa > Arthropoda > Insecta > Coleoptera > Chrysomelidae > Galerucella > Galerucella pusilla. The sequence goes on from CAJUYI010000389.1 coordinate 141,161, forward strand.
TCTAGCATCTAGTGTTAAATGAGATCCACACACCACAAACATAACCTGACCTTTACGTCTAGTAGATAAGAACAACCTTCATCTCATAGAAATTTAACGACGAAGTAAGACAATTTCAACAGGTTCATCGTTTGCTTTAATTACAGTTTTCCGTAACAATTGTCATATTCAAGTGGAGCGTATTATCAATAGATATCAAGATACTATTATAACGCCTAACAAATTTGAAAATTACTTTTCAAACAGTAGACCGTTCACTAAGAACAAATATCTACTTCTCCGGGTAAATGTATTAGTGTGATTTCAGCGTTATCTCCTGTCCAAATTTATTGTCTCAGAGCTTCTGGACAGATGATATCTGCCTTGTACTGATGAGTCGCAAATACGCCGAAACCAGTATACAAATGATATTGTCCCTCCTAATTACAAACCAGAATTGTTGGTTATATCAATATCCCAGCCCTGTTTAACTTGGATTTCTAATTCATGGTCTCTAGTGGCATATAGCCCGAGGATTAGATGTTTCTTCTTAGTAAATAGTCTACTTTTTGAAAAGTGATTTTCCAATTTGTAATGTGTTATAATGAGATGATACTATTATCTTGACATCTAGGTTCATATATTTATAAAAGAAAATTCTTGTTAGTCAGAGACGAAAACGTGCAATGAAATTGGCTGATCCTCGTACTTGCTCTCCTTGGCAGTTAAATGGTTGTGTAGCTATAGCTGAGTCGGAAATTACAATTTTAACAGATTAGGAAATTGAAATGTTGGAGAGATTTAATAAAGAGAGTGGGTAAATAGGACAGGAAAATGAATTTCCGATTATTGAACTTTGGAGTATGTAGGTGACGTTTCCATTAGGAAATGCGTGAAATTAATAATTGAACATATAACGTTATGCAGTGTGGAAAAGTAAAATGAAAAAAAATTATTATCTCCGTCACGTCAAATTTTGTGGTCTACATAATATACCTTTGAGTGACAGTTACAGCCACCAATTTTTCAAATGAGGAGTATGTGCTTAATGGCCGTTTGCACCAATTGATATTTAAATAGATTTAAAGTTAAGTGGCGCTTTGAGAAAGTTCTGTTTTGCACCATGAACAACTGGTCATTTTAAGCTGCACTTAGCTAAGCTCAGAAAATCGCTCGCTTATTCTCCACTTATCCTCAATGTGGAGATTTCTAACCTAACATTCTTGTGTTTTCATTGACATATATGTCAATGATTTTTCTGTTTTCGGGTTTTCGTTTTCCGTCTTCCAATTTCAAGTGTTGTTTTTTATTTTTGAAGAAGGATGTTCATGGAGGATGGTTTGGAAGTATTGGATATTCTTGAAAATGGATTTCCAAGAAAACGGTACAACCGTAAAAACTATTATGAAGAATTGGATGGAAAAACCTATTTCCAAAGGTCTCGCTTAACAGCTCGTAGACATGCTAGAAGATTCTTTAAAGAATTTTTGACTGTTTTCCATTATAAACAATTTTTTTATTAAAAAAAAACAATAATAAAATCCTTTGATTTCCAAAGAATTGACTTTTAATAGCTTTTAATACGTTATTTCAAACTACAAAAACGAAAAGTCACTAGAAACCATAGAGGAATAAATAAAACTCAACCTAAATAGCGAGGTTGACAAATGTATTAAATACATAGCTAAGAAGCAAAGCAAAAACATTGGTGCAACTGAGCTTTAACTAAGCGACCCTTAAATTTTAAACTCTCCATAGCTATTCTAAGGTTATGCTTATGTTGGTGCAAACGGCCAAAGACTCTCTTCATTCTCTATTCAAAAACGTGAGTTATTAAATTTATTGAAAAAATATCACACACCAAAATAAAATCATATGGACACCGAAATTCGCTACAACACGCTGAAAGATAATGTAGTTTTTAGATATTCGAAAGAAATTGACACTAATTAATAAATTTAAAATTGAATGGATAGAAAAACTCCTCATTACTCAATTCAAACAATTCAATTATCCAGCTTCTATTTACCCATTCACTCAAAATGGTATCCAATACCAGAACTGACAAAATTATATGAATAATAAATATTATTTCCCAATCAGCTTAAGCTTATTTTTTTTTATTAATAATGGAAGATATACGTCAAGTCTTATATACATACATATGCGCACTAGTCAGAAAGTCATACTTTTATAGATTTTTTTAGATAAATTTTTAAATTTTGTAACATCGTTTTTAGGCAAATATCATTATTAAACAAAAACAACATCTGTGACAATTGAAATTTCGTGGCCTGCAAATATTTAAAACCTGTCGGTATCATAACACTTATACTTTGTTCTAATTTCATTAGCGCACAATTTAAACAATGTTTTCACCTGACAACAGCTCTGGTGGCAGACGTTCTGCTACTGTGTGAGACGTTCTGCTACTGTGTGGTCTGTGCATGGATCCCAAATAGTTTCACTTAGCGTAAAACGGTTTGCACTTACCTATTCTTCAGAAAATAAAGCTTAACATTAATTTTAGATCTAATCTATCATACTAAACTTATGTTTTATACCTTCTATTAACTCTTCAGTCAATATCAAACCATAACAATAACAAGGGATTCATGTTTGCCAAAAATGTGGCTATGTATAGTTACAGAACATAATTATAATCCATAAAACAATGAAACAACAGCACTTTACTGTACCAAAACTTGATTCATTCTATCGCAAAATTCCCCTATGATACATTTTTATTATTTACCAATGCTGTCTTGCACGTAGAAAGTTAAAAAAAGTCCCCAGACCAGCCACTGTTTTTATACCAGCGTTTTTTTTTCAATATCATTTGAATGATACTATTTTGTCTAAAATTGATCCAGATGAAGTGATTTATCATAGAAGTTATATTATCCTGAAATGTAACATAATTTTTTTCAAAAAATCCCCTTCACAGAACACCCGAGCTTAATTCACTTTGAAAAGATTCACTAGAACTTGTAGAAAGTATTATTTCCCTATGTAAGACAATCTTAATGGTGAAACCTAGCAAGTCAAAAATAAACGTTTTACAATCTATTATCCTCTTAAACCGACTAGTTTTGCATTTCTAATCCTATTAGCTTCTAAATTAAGTTTCTACTACTTTGATTTAATCCTTTTATTTCGTGTAAATAGGTATCAAATAATGTATCTACTGTGAAAGTGGATATTGAAACACAAAATGCAGGTAATTTAAAAAAAAAACAGCATATACTCAAGAAATATTTTCTTATTTATAATTTGATTGAATTTGAGAGTTAATCAATCCAATCCAAAACGTTAAAGTGATGACACCAATATGAACGTATCTACTCACTTTGAACAAAACCATCTTTTGGATTGAGAACTGAATGGTTTGGTTTTGGGGAATGTACAGTAACAATACTGCCTATTCTGACCAAATGATAGTTTGAATTGCAGTGTCAAGTAGAATTTTGTTTAATAGTCCAACTAAACTAAGATCAGGGATTCCCAGGCGTAGCTCCGGGCGTATAAATTCACTGGCAAGCTCAACGGTGATTTACATTTCAGCCATGTAATCCCTTGACTTAAATCTTGTGGCTTTGATTTCACTTCTCCTTGCCACTCCAGTCATTGTCTAAATGCTTATTTAACTTAACTTTGAATGGAACATGACGAAGTGGTTTCAAGGTACTTTATATTTCTTTACGCCAAACTAAAGTAAATATGGGTATGGAAACTGAGCGAGAGGACTCGACTTTCGCTGCAAAGCAAAGCTCTAAATCTAAGCCGCCAAACTTGTAGCCAATTGATATTTCAAAACCACCATATATGCTTCTCAATTGAGAAAAAAATGAATTGTTTCTCTGTTCTCCAATTTGGTTAAAACCTCTTTCTATGTTTACATTAAACCCTGAATCTAATGTAAATACATTTGGAATTTTCAGTTAAGACAGAAACAACATCAATCTTCTCCATTACCACATACAACTTCATTTACATTTGATTAACATACAAGAGCATGATGTACTTTCTAGATATAATCCCAGATAATCTACACATAATCTCAATTATACACATTTGTTCCTAGATCGAATATTTCAGTCCAAAACAAAAATAGCAGCAGCAGGCTTCACCAGCAGCAGTGTCGTGGATTTTAAAAGGATTCAAATTATTTTACCCTAATTTACAAATCCAACCCCCAACTCTTTTGGTCTAAAAAATAGATTTGTTAAGTTTGTAAAGTTTAAAAATGTAGTTAAGCTACCCATAGATGGCGGTAGCTATGACCTCTGCACACATTTGTGAGTGTTACAACTTGTTATAAGACTTATAATTTATTTTGATGTCTTAGATTTCGATTAATATACACATATACGTGAACATCTCCAGTCGATTCCATAGAATTATTGTAATTTGCAGGCTACAATAAAGTCGGTTGTCACCCGTTTCGACCATTTAAAAACTTATAAATATCTCTTTTCATATCACCAGCAGGCAACAATAATAAATAATACTCACATTGATATAAACATTTTCATATATTAAGGTTAACATACAAAAACATAAACAATAAGTAGTAGATATAATGATAGCTTTTATATGAAAATTTATTATTTATTCATATGTAACAGTTTTAATATTTATTATAAACAATTAAATGTGATGCTCACTCTCTGTCTATCATACTTATAGTTGGCTAAAACTAGGAAATTAACATTTTTTAAACCCATTTTCACGAAAAAGAAAAAAATTACAATTATACACTAACACGTAACTTCAAAAGGAATGGGATGTCACATTTCCTAGGCCATATTGGAGACAGCAATACTCACAGGTCAGACGGACACCATTTCCACATTTTGATTGAAACAACAAAAATACCGAACGGTATGGTGACAGTTTTTTATAATATGTGCATTCAGACGACAAGGTCGAACCGCTTCACGTTTAAGTTAATAGATGTCAGTGTGAATAATGAATAACCCACAAATTATAAAATTTGTAGTAATGCCATAATGGAAATTCCGATTTAGACACGGTGTTCAAAATACGTAAAATGGGGTACCAATAAAAATAATTAAAAAATGTAAATTTCAAAATGTTAAACAACTTAACTCTGAATAGGTTAGTGACTAATACGTAAGTTAGATTTAGTTTGTCAGTGTACCTTTACCGAATAGATCCAAACAGAATTATGAAAATTTTTGACAGGCTCTCAGAAATATGATGAATATTTGAATTTAAATTTTGAAACAAATAATGTTAAGACTGAAATAAATAAGTTTCCAAAATACGAAACCACATTACTTTATAGGGGTTTCGTTTTCGATGTTATGATTATATGAAATTCAATAAACATTTTTAGGGTTTTATCTAAATAAAAAAAAACTCTAAAGCAGCTTTACATAATTTTTGACTTTTTATTTTACATATTATTCATCCCAATGAGGAAAGACTTTTTGAATGAAAAAACAGGGTGTACCAGCATAGAGTTAAAGAAACATTATCATATCATATTAAACTGTATAATAAAAATTAGCTCACAATCTATAAGTTAGTTGAAAAATATATTTGTGATTTTTGCAACATATCCCCGACGGTATTTATTTTTTGTCATAGTAAAAGTCCATCAGAATTAGTTTAAAAATAATATTGACAATAATAAAAAAAATAAGAATTGCCGCCTTTTTAGCATTAAGCAGTTTTTGGAAAATTTTTGATAAACATTTTTTATATATAAAGTAGAAAACAAACAAAGAAGAGTATAAAAATCATGCACACATCGTTTTAGCGTTGAACTCAACGGTTTTAGGTATCGCACATTATCATATGCTATCTTAATGTGTGTGTTTCTAAACATTATACATACAAGTTGATGTAAAAATATTCAAATAAGAATTCATGTTAGAAATATTACTATTAACATTTGCTAAAATCCCCTCAACATAATATTATATAATTGAATACATCTTTTTCCGGACAGTTTCACTCCACTATACTTCTGTTATCCTTACTTCGTAACTGTAAAATATAAAATTTCTTCAGGTAACAAAATAAAAACAGCTGCATTCAAGTTTAACCTCTGAATTTCTTCAACGTATGAAGTTAAACTTTTAGAGGATGAGTTAAAACCACGCTATAAGTAACAAACAAAGTAAAAAACAGGTGGTGAGAAATCCAGTGGAACTGACTGGTACATTTTCTAACCTCGCTGATACCAACATTTTTATTTTGAGTTTCCTCAAACAAATTTTGGTTTTTAATAATTTTTGGGACAATCCTTAAATATATTTGTGATATTCATCAAATCACCAAAACAAAATAGTCACATGGTCTATATATTTACATTATTATCATTAAGATAACCATAAAGAAATTTCCGAGCACTGCAAGGGACCACTGAATATATAAGTCTTTTCTATAGGTCTTTTCTATACTTGAAAAAGGTTATTTGAATATAATATCAGATAGGTAGGCATATTTGTGTATGTGTGTTTTGGTTTATTTTTTCTTTGGTAGAAATCGCCCATAAAACTAAAGATATTTGTAATTCCTTTGTTTCATTTTTTCAGATGTAAAAGAGATTGGAGCACATGAAGTAAGTTGGGCTCTCACAATTTTCAATATTCAAAAGGTGTGTGTCTTGGTTTTTCACAGGCACAAAGAAATATTGTGCAAAACCATCAATTAGGCTTAGGCTACCTAGAGCGTTTTATATGACATACGTAGTTGCTCTGATTTCTATAATCCCCGGACTTGCGACTTCTAATATATTTGGCAAGTAGTCTATAACCGTAATATAATAAAAGTAGATTTATTAACAAAACTTCTGTTTTTGACGGTCGAAATAAGAAAGAATTTTGCAAAATTCTGTTTGGACAAAACCTGTAAATATGATTTTTGCTTAAACTCCGAATGAAACGATGTCCATTACCTCTTACAGTTGATATTTAAAACGTACTAATATATTTTTTTGTAAAGTAGAAATAGTCTGAACCAAAAATTTGTTTATATAATCTTTTATATGGTGTCGCCCTGCTTTACGCGTATAGGACAATTTTTGGTTCAGCTCGTCACAAAAAATTCTATTTTTTTTTGGAAATGTGCGCTCTAATTTTTACTTGTTGATTTATGTAGATTGAAAATACAGATCTAGTCAGATTTTATTCTATTCTTCGTATAAGCCAAAAAAAATTATAATCTCATTTTAAACAACAAAGTAAGTTAAATTGGCAGATTAGGACCAAATTAGTTGACCTTTCGGCGTTCCTTATTCCGATATTAGCTTTTCCTTTTAATATCTTCCTTTCTACCAGTTTTTTATCCACACTGGTATCGATTTACAAGTGCCCTAAGTTTCGGTGGAAAATTTCCTTTCAAATATCGATCTTGAGATACTCTTGGTATATTTCTTGATTTAAATTGACAGTAAGCTGAAGAAGCAGATTAAATTGATTCAGGAAAATTGACAAACCTACCAGAAACCTTAATTTATTTTTGATCTTTTTATCAAAAGTTGTTGGTTTGAAATAAGTAAATAAATAAGGATAATGTTTTTTTTTGGTTTATAAACTATATTTATTGTAATTTATACAAACCTTATTATATAATACCGACTTCCAATCCTTATCAGTATGTAAAAAAGTGATATTCCTATGGTGTTTATATGTTTATAGTTTCTATGTTGCATCACTATAATAAATTATTATTTATTAAAAAATAGTCTTTAATTTTTTCCTTTAAATTTATTTTAAGCCTTTCACGATTTTGTATCGTTTTCAGCGTTTTTAACATTATACAGTTTACACTACCACTACACCAACACTAACACATTACACTATTTTACGCGGGTTTCGAAAAAGTTTACCTTCAGTCTCTGAATAAGATAACTTGGTTATCGAAACGCGCGTAAGAAAGTATTAAGTGTTAGTGGTGGTGTAGTGGTAGTGTAAATAGTGTTCAATGTCAAGTATCCACAATGGTTCCATAATTCCCAACTTAGATGGAAATTTTTGGTGATATCAATGAAAAAAAATTGTTTGCAGGTGGCTTCTCATCGCCTAGTACAAGAAACCGCACATTCGCCAGGCAATCGCAATGACATAGGATGTGCTCAGCATTTTCCTTCTCTAGGTGACAAAATCTGCACATGGCTTCCTCTGTCAACCCCAATAGCTTTGCATGCCTATTAAGCTTACAGTACCCTGTCAACATACCTACTACGGCCTTGACAGTTTTCCTTTCTTTGCTCATTACGTCTGCCGTAAAAGTTGGCGGGTATCCTCTAATGAATTGTTTCGCCTGTCTCTGTCCTGATGAGATTACCCACTATTCTAGGGATTTCTGTGGCCATATTCATTGTTGACCTAACGACGGCGCTGAAGGGTTCCGGTCTAATCGGTGGCATTTATGAGCCTTGTCTGTCCGTTACCTTCAGTGACACTTGGCTATAGGTGATAGGTTTCTGCTTGTGCTATCTTTATTAAAATGTTTAATGACTTGTCTAGTTCAGAGATTCTTAAATAATTGGGAAAACGCTTTCTTCGTAGAGAAAGGTCTTTGAATCTCAAAACAATACGCTACTGTGCGTTGCAATCGGTTCAAAGTTGAAAACCTTTGAAAAATATCTGAGTTCACAGGCTTAACTGCTAGTAACGACAATTCTGACTTTTTTATTTCAGGTAGACATTCGAATTCTAGCCTTTCCTCAAAGAATGATCTATCTATATAATTTACTGCTTGATCAGTAAGAAAATCTGGGCCGATCCACCAAATATATGAATTTGAAAGGTTTGTTGCACTTATGCCGCGAGAGATTACATCAGCCGCGTTTTTTGCCGATGGAACATATTTCCAATCGTTAATGTTTGTTGACTCTAAAATTCTTGCGACACGATTTCCCACAAATGTTTTTAATCGACTAGGGTGAACCTTTAGCCATGACAAGACAATACTTGAATCACAAAAGTATGTAACCTTTGAAATTGTTAAATTTAAATGTTCTCTTATGTTAGAAACAAGACGTGCTAATAGCACTGCTGCCAAGAGTTCCAAGCGCGGTAATGTGTGTTTTTTCTGTGGTGCGACTTTGGACTTCGCGCATAATAAATAGGAAATAGCTGTACCTTCTCTTGGTTTTGATATCAAATAACAGCAAGCCCCGTATGCTTGTTCAGAACTGTCACTGAAACCTGCTAATTCTATCGTTTCAGGGTCTTTACATGAAACTTGCCTGTTTATTTTGATAGTGTTTATGGAACTTAAATCTAATAAATACTCACGCCAAACAGTTTGCAAATGTTCGGGTAGCGGTTCGTCCCAAGCTAGCTGTTGCTGCCATAAGCGTTGCATAAATATTTTTCCCCGCACTACTACTGGACCTACGAGTCCCAAGGGATCAAATACCCTTCCTAATGTTGCTAAAACTGTTCTCTTTGTTAGTATTGTGGTGGTTTATATCTATTGAAAAACTTAGCGTATCTGTTTTTGCATCCCATGCCAACCCTAGTGTTTTTAAATGTTTGTCATGTAATTCTATATGGTTTTTGATGTTAATCTGATCAGTCGAAATAAAGTTCAATATCTCATTGTTATTAGAACACCATTTTCGTAAATTCAGACCTGCGCTGCCCAGAATGATATTTAATTCTTGATAAATTTTTATTGCTTCATTAATTGAGTTTACACTAAGTAAAAGGTCATCCATATAAAAATGTTTACGAATTATTTCACAAGTTTTGGGAAATTTATTGTTAAATTCATATGACATTTGCTGCAAAACCTTTGTGGCAAGATAAGATGCACTGGCAGTGCCATAAGTGACCGTGTTTAATTGGTAAATGTGTATGTCATTTTGTAAATCTGAGCGCCATATGATTAACTGAAATTTTCGTTGTTCTGGGTGTATTAAAATTTGTCTAAACATTTTTTCTATGTCGGCACTAATAACATATGAAAAAAGCCGTAGGTTTAATACTATGTAAAATAATTCTTCTTGAATTTGTGGACCGACTAAAAGTGTTTCGTTTAATAACACGCCATTGTCAGCCTTGGCCGATGCGTCAAAGACCACTCTACATCTTGAAGTGGTGCTATTTTGCTTGAATACTGGGTGATGCGGTAAAATGAAATAAGGTTGCAACATAGATTTTGTAAACTGATCCAAATTGCCTAATTTTGTCATATGACCTAAACTTTCATACTCATTCATAAAATTACGATAATCCCTTTTTAATTCTGGACTTCTGTCTAGTCTTTTTTCTAAATAATGAAACCGTTTCAATGAATGAGCGAGAATGTCTCCGAAATTGTTTGGGTTTTTTGAAAATGGTAGGCTTACGACAAATCGCCCAGTGTTGTTACGAGTGGTGGTTAATTGAAAATATTCCTCACATTTTTGTGAATCTGGACTTAGGATAACCTTTTGCGGTATTTCCTCCGTTTCCCAGAATTTGGTTAATGTTTCATCTAAACTGATATCAGATATATTTCTAGCTAAATTACAAGAAAATGCATTTGAAAAGTTGTTTATAGTGACTGAACCTGTTATCAGCCAACCAAAAACGGTCTCTTGTAGCAGAATATTTCCGTTCAATTTTATCTTCTTTGTTCCAATGAGTTGGTAGAAAATATCTGCAGATATAATTAAATCTATTTGCCTAGCTTTGTAAAATTGTTGATCTGCTAGATTGTTAAATTTAAAATTTTGCGGAAACTGAACTTGTTTACAATCAAATGTGTTGGGTGGAATATTATTTGTTATGTTATCTACTATTAGACATGACAATTTCGTCTCAAACAAACCTAAACGTGATTTAATTTTTGTTTCTGTTTTTTCACAAATTTTTAAAACATTTTTGTGTGACTCCTGTGATCGTTGCATTTATCCTTTGTTTTTGTAATTTCAACTTATTGCATAATTCTGCAGTTATTAAATTTGTTTGACTCCCTGAATCTAAGAGTGCTCTGCAATTATGAGACACACCCTGATTGTCATAAATTAATATTTCAGCAGTTGAAAGTAGAACTAATTTGTTTCTATATGCCGCTCGCATAGGAGCTTGAGATACAATGACTGTGGTGTTCTGTCCACTACCCGAATTCGTACCTGAAAATTGGGGTTGTGACTCGTCTGTGATCAAGTTATTGTACTGATCAACTATCGCGGTCGCTTCTGAATACACTGGCATGGATGTACTATTTTATGATTCTGGAAGGTTGTTGTATTTGATGTTTGTGCGTTTGTGTTATTTTTGTTAATATGTTTAGTTGTGTTTGAGCTATGTAGAATTGTATTGTGTTTTGCCTTGATGCATATTTTACAAGTATTCATTGATTTGCAGTTTACATAGTTATGTCCTTGTTTCAGACAATTAGTACATACTTCGAGTCTTTTGAGATGTGCATATTTTTCTTGAGTATCTAATGTATTGAATTGTTCACATGTGTATAATAAATGGTTGTTTTTATTGCAATAATAGCATAAGAAATGTGAAGAAGTCTTTGTTATATTTGTAACCTGATAGTTTTGAAACTGATAGTAAGTTTTTGGAACGAAGTTCCTTATCGCGCGTTGTGAAAGGGGGCTAGACGGATAAAATTCTCACGAAAAGTTGTCACGACACTTTTTGATATAGGAAGCTATTGTAAGCTGTGCGGCGTCGCATGTTTCTCTGTCTGTATCTTTCTCTCTTATAGAAAGCAAGCCAGATATTTTTATTGTTATTTCGCATTGAACAGTGTGGTGTCGTGACGATTATTTTTGTTGAGTGTATACAGGTTTTTTGTAAATAATAAATAACAAAAAATAATAATAATAATAATGAAAACTGACAGTGTTTCTGCACAAGTTCCGGATATTGCTGATGGAGTTAGGTAAGTAGAGATTATATACAGATAATAATAATAAATGCTTTTGTATTTTTAGCAAGTACGCACTATAACCTCTCTTTATTATTGTGCTAACCAAGTCATCGGCACTATAATCTCCACATTTTGTGTGTTTAGCAAGTGTACGCGTCATAATTTTAATAAATTCAAAAACAAATCATATTTCGATATTACAATTTCAGAACGTATGTATTCAGCAGGCTGTGCACTTTGGTATTATTGTCACATCCCCCCAAAAAAAAACTCCCATTAAACAAATAGTTGGCAAATATTTCTGATTAAATTATATATATATATATATATATATATAAATTATATATATATATGTATATACTGCAAATGTATATATATATATATTGTAATATTTTAATTTGAGTGATGTATTTCTTATTTTCAGATTTTTATTATTCTGTTATATTTTATTATTATTTATTTTGGGCGCCTTTATTTTTCAAAAAATGGGTATAGTTACTTTAAATTTTTGTTTGAAGAATTCGGCTAGCTATTAAAAAAAACAATTTTGACTCTCTCTCCCAAGTTGCGGTTCCCTCAATTAAAGTCTGATCAAATGATTTAATAGTTTTTGAAAAACGTTTAATATATAATTTTTATGTATTTTAATAAATTTAAAAAAAACAAATTTTGAAGAATTATTTCCCTACTTTATAAACCTTTCCTTTTTTATTAAAAACTCTATTTTCTCTTATTATCCTCAGCAACTAAATATTCCGTTTCCTTATCCTTTTATTATTTAATGATTTTATTATTACCTACCCTTTATTATTATCTTAAAATTCACGTTCCCCTCGTAATACAAATAGAATGATTCGAAACTTGAAACTTTGAACATGCGCACAGACTTTATCATGTGTTGTTTTAGAATGGCATCATGTGAAAAAAAATTGTTTAATTGCTTTGGATTATCTGAATTATTAAGGTAAGCTTCCTTTTATTTATAACTACTACTATTAAGAAACTTAACTAACTTATTATATAAGAAATATGCAATTGCGAAATGAATGTTTTTACGGTGGATAATTTTACAGGTTATTTACGTCCAGGAACTTGATTCTAATAAATCCTCTTCTCTGCTATGTGGGATATGAATTAATTGGAATTGATTGCTGATTTCATACACACTATTATAGAAAGTAAACTGAACTTTCTCAGGAACAAACTGCATACAATATCCTTTGAAATTTCTGGGATGCTATCTCCAGTCAAGGTTAAATATAGGATATAACAAAGCTTACCGCTTTCTAGAAGATAATTAAAGGATGAAATCTCTTACACGGTTAGTACTCTTTGTTTTTCTATTAGTTTGGTATGATTTTGAGGCACTTCACTTTATATTTTTTAATTTTTGATTTTTCTTTCTTAATTTCTGCACCTTCTTCCTTCTTGTTCCAAAATCAACAACATTCAATTTTTTTCTTCTTTATCCTCTCACAGGCGACTTTCCCTGTGATCTAATTGTCTTAGTGTCATTTTGAATTGACTTCTATGGATATAAAGGTCCTTTCACATGTTCATTATATCAATGTTCCTTATTAACTACACTTTTTTTTAATCGGTTGATTCATTTCGCGATTAATCACTGTCACTTCACTGAATTTTGAGATGAGTTACATAAATCTAATTTAACTATACTATCTATTACATTTTACCTAACATGTATCAATTATAAGATTATTTATTTAAGGTTTATAAAGATATTTTATGTTTATTATTTATTTGTTTTAAATTGTTCTCTTTTTAAATTTAAATTGATTTCTTTCAAAATTATTCCTATTCAGGGTGAATTGATTTAATACATGGTTATTTTCTTTAATTACAGATTCTTCGCCTTAAATTGGATTCACCTGCTTTCAGATCATCACAATATATATACAGTATGCGAAAACTCTTTCGAGTCCATTCAATTTACACAAGTACGACAAGGAAAATATGAGAAAAACTGCTTGAAAGAGAGTGAATCGAGAGCTGAATGGATGAACCTCGGATGAACTAGATACGCCCACAATTATTCTTCTCCCTCTTTCATCAGTTTTTCTCATATTTTCCTTGTCGTACTTGTGTAAACTGAATGGACTCGAAAGAGTTTTCGCATACTGTATATAAATGTTTCGGTGTGTGTATGTATATGTACAATTCCTTCACTAATTAATCGAAAGGAACTTCGTTCCATTCGGGTGTCCCTTGACACCTCTCAAGTTTTTTTTTATAATATAAAACATGTTTAATTAACTGAAAAGTGACAAAATATTGAAGTAGTTACCCTTTTATACAGCTTTAAACTTCCGAGCCATGAAGAACAACGTTCGGTTTGGCTGGAGAGAAGTGGACACCTCTTTTTGGATTTAACAGGGCACAAAAATTGGAGAATATGCCCTCGTGACTTTGGCCAGGACTGCTTTGTTAGAGTAGAAAAAGGCGAAGGCATGGTATTGAAAAGGTTTTCTTTGCCATCCCTGTTTTTGCCTGGTAAGTAAATTTTTTTGTACATATATTTATTGAATGTTATTATATTAGAATGATTTTTTAGATTACAATCCAAAGGAGGGATCTGATTTTTTGTTTCCCACTATGGTACCCTCACGGGTAACAGCTCTTCAGCAAAATAAAGGTATTTATTGTTGTAAGTTTGATATAATTTAACTGATACAAAGTTTCTGTAGATGTGATGAAATAATCTGTTTTTTATTCCCCAGTTGGGAAGGTGACAACACCAACCAAAACCTATTCAAGGGAATTGATTAATGGTGAGTTTTTTTGCAACTCGTTATGATATAATTTTGGCAGTCATACAATGTACCTAAGAAATATTAACATAATTTTTATGTTACAGCTATTCCATCCACGAGCCGGGTGTGTGAGGAGGACATTTTGCAGAGCATCAAGCCATTATCAAATAATGGTATGTATCAAGTAAAATATCTTCTATATGTATCTTTTGTTATATTATTTGATTTGTTTAATTTCCATAAAAAACAAACTGAATAACATGTTTTATAGTACTATATTAGTAAATGATTAAATTGTCTACAGATACTGCAAATATGTATGCTCCACCTCCCAGAAAAAAGAATTTCTCGAAGAAAGGTACAAGCGTTTTTCAAAGGTGAGTAGTTTCAAGAAATAAATATGTACCTAAATGTTTACTATCATATATGTGTGAGCTATATGAATAAAAATATCCAAATTTAATTAGATAATATATTAGTCATGATAGTCATAACCAAGTCATAATCATAAGCAAACTAGAAATGGATGTGTTTCATGTTTTCTTCAATATACATCTGCCTATCTGCCCACAGAAACAGTTGCTGATAGATAAAACTATTTTTTTATTTGTACGAAACAATGTTATTCTTAAAAAATATCTTTGAAATGAGTACATTTAACAGTTAACTCCAATTACTTTCTTTATTTGCAGAAGCCGAGGAATCAACAAAAAAATATTTTTACAAGACAGTGACCCTCATAAAGCGCCTTAGAGCAAAAAATGTAGACCAAAAAGATATAAAACATTTTGTGAAACTAGTTACTGAAAAGGAAGGGTTAGTGAACATCTTGGGTAATTACTCGAAAGTGGCCCTCAATTTTTTTGAATCAAATCTGAAAAATTTGCGTATGAAGCCCAAGGGGCGTAGGTTCTGCCAAGATGACAAATTGTTTCCACTGTCATTGTACAAGAAAAGCGCCCGAGCATATCGCTTCCTGTCCAAGTTTTTCAGCTTAGGTACCATCCCGGAAATCTTTAAACAAAATCCTGAATAGTGTATCCTTTTTACCAGGTGTAAATGAACACATTTTCACACATTTAAAGATCCAGGTCAGTAAGCTGGGGGAGGAGGACAGGTATTGTGTTTTAATGTTTGATGAAATTTCTCTCCATCCTCATTTAAAATATAATCTGAAAACATATTCTGTAGATGGGTTTGTGGACATAGGTATAGGAAGCGAAGGTTACAGTTTGCTAACCACGCCCTAGTATTCATGGCAAAAGGTATTCGTAAACCTTGGAAGCAACCCATATTTTTTGGTTTTTGTGAAGTTACCACACCAACAGTCGACTTGGTGCATTGCATCAAAACGATTATTG